>JACDOX010000013.1:6858101-7055457 GCA_014549065.1 Cardinalis cardinalis | reverse complement strand
AAAAGGAAAAGGAAAAGGAAAAGGAAAAGGAAAAGGAAAAAGAAAAAAAAAAGAAAAAGAAAAAAGAGGCTAGCTTGAATGAAAACTTATGGGTGACTGTAACTGAAGAGAAACTGGAAAGGTGGAAGTGAGTGGGAGGAGAAAAAGGGTAACAGATGAAAAAGATTCTCATGCCAGGGATGCTGGCAGAGGACAGACAAAATATGATGTGTGTGTAGGCAGGGAGACGAGCTGAAAAGGAGGGAGATAATATACCAGCTCAGCAGAGGCTGAATGATATCCGGTCAAAGTATAATCCTTCATGCTTGTTGTGCTATTCTAAGATGTGACAGAGTTTAACACAGCAGAAAAAGATGAAATTTAAAATATTTGGCCTTAATTTGAGAGAAAAAAGTCTGCCCTTGAAGACAATGCTGATTTAAGGGCCATTACAATTCAGCTAGGTACTCTTGTAAAGAGCACAGTACAAACAGACAAAGGCATCTGGAGAGATGAAAGTGGCATATGGAGAACTCATCAAGAAATGTTTGCCTTTATCACAAAGCTTTTCTAGTTYCAGTGTTTCCTGTTCCACACTCAGATGAAAATAAAATGTTACCGAGCTTCTTTCTAATAAAAGAAACATAAAAACTCAACTCAGAAGTAAACTTTATTCATTTTCGATAGACATGGCAGGTTCAGGTTCAAATATGTGTTTGTCTATATCCATACAATTTTTGTGTACATTTGATTGGAGTGGATTTGAGTAATCTAAAAGGAAAAAAAACCAAGGCATATATCATCTACCAGAAGATCATACATAAAACTGTCTCTTTCAAAATTTTTTGCAGTTTGTGAGGAAGTTTAAAATTTGACCTGCAAATAAAATGGCTGGCTAGCTGCCAGACTAGCTACCTTCTGCAGCTGGAATACCAAGCTCTGTTATTTCCTCTATCCCCAAAACATACTGAAGACACACTCTGAAATTCCTTGTGAACCAGTACTCTTCTTGGGACAGAAATGTATTTGCTGACTTCACAGGAAGAGTATGAGSTCCTAACCAGTTACTGAGAGAAGCAGTGATGGAAAGCCATGTACTTGACTGGATAAACTGGGTGTTAGTCTTCTTAAGTTTTTTTCTGCTTGAATAAATACATCTAAGTTTCATGCTTTTAYAGCAGCTCTTTACAAAGCATTCTTTTTACCTAATGATCCAGGTTTTACAGTCTTGCCTTGAAATTAGTTTAACAGAGCTTTTTCACAGAGGTATGGAAATCAGACTGTCCTCATACACCAAGCAATACATTCCTGATTTCCCAAGCCTGTCCAGCAGTCAGAACATCCCCCCCACCCCAACTGGAAACTATAATTGGAGTAATGGGAAACTGCATAGACTTACTGTCAAGTCATTTGTCATTTCAAAATTATAACAAGATCAGCAACCTTTCTTCATTTAGAATTTCCTACTTCTTTGTAAAGTCTTCTTCTATTAATTATAACATTGATTATGTTGCCACAAATTTCCATAAAGATTATATCTGCAAGTTTTAAATTGCTGAAAGATGAAAATACAGAGGATAACTAGAGCAATGCAAGGAACACACATCTTGCCTGCTGCCTGTTAGCTGGAAACACATCTATTGACAATAYGCCTTATGAACCAATTAGGCCCTTTTAGATATTAAGAAAATGTCCCTTAACTAAAGATTACTTTTACATCCATATTGACACCTGAAGTGCTGAGCAAGACAGGAGTGGGGATGACTGAGTCGTGTTCCTCCCTCATGTGAACATTTTCACACTAAACAGTGGAAGTGTTGAAAGGAAGGTTCCTCTGCTCCCTCCGTCATGAATACATCCCTGATTGAATGCTATTTTCCTTTACAGTGCATGCATTATAGAACAGGTTCAATTTGGAATTTTAGCTGTTACTGTTCAGATCCACACATGAATGGTGAGGAGTTCAGCTTCTCTCATCTCTGCTCTGAAAAGAAAAATTGTACTCATTGTACCAAAGATTGCAAACCCTTGTATGAGCAAAACCTTGCAAGTTGCAGAGAGCTTAGGATCATGCTAGACTGTTGTTCTCACAAGCCTATCAACAGCACAGAAATGAGTAGCATCTAGAGGTAAAGGGGAAGTTTCCAAATGYGAGATAAACCAAATACTGAACTGTTCCTGCAGAGCAGTAGAGACCTCTCCTTTGTGTTAAACATCCAAATGRTATAAACAGACCAGCTGTTCCCTTGATGCTTTAAGGATAATTAATTCACTCTTGAGATCCCAAACAAAGTAGCAGCCAATTAACTATTAGATGTGTCTGCTGCAGCAGGAATGATCTATCTGAGCTACAATAGGAAAGAGTTAATTTGTAGATGAAGACAAGATGGGAAACATCAGTAAACGCTGTAGAATGACTTAAGATGGACTAGAGTAACAAAACCAGAATGATTCTCCTGTGAATGTGCTCACAAACACCCCTTAAAGAAAATTACATGCACAATACATCAGAAAGAAACACAACCTGAAGTTCATATTTTTAAGTGACAACATAATCATAATTTAAAGATTTTAATACTGCATTTTTAGGCACTGATATTTATTTGCAGTTCAAGAAGCGGAATGTGGATTTGAAAGCAAGAAGTACCTGATGAAACAGGTAATTAATTATCTTTTGTTTAAAACTATTATGAAAATTATATGTTTAACTATTGAGGTGGAAAAGGCATGATAACATGTATTTAGAGATTGAACCAAAGATAAAAAACAGTGGCATGAAACTAAATTGTATGAAATTTAGATATAAATTGTACTGTGTCAAAAACTAATAGCWTGTTATTTACAGGTTATTAAGATCCCAAATCAATGCATCAAGGTGCAGATTTGTATTAAATACAAGGTTGTACAGATAATATTCCTTAGGCTTTGATAAAGGTACTTAAAGGTAAGAAAATAATATACGTGTTTATGAATCATATAGTGCAATATTGGTGTACAACTCCGTGGCCATAATAAAATTTAAGATTTAAAGCCTGGGATTCATTTAACATGTGGAGCAAATAGTGATTGGKCTTTCAAACAGTAAAGATATTTGACAAAAAAACCCAAACCTTTAATGATGATGAAGACTTCAGATGGAATAGCAGACAGGAAGTGCCACACGAGAAGAAATAGACAACATGGCTGTTCGGAGTTGGGAGAATGGAGAGCTGATTTAAAGCCTAGGAGATCCATTCAAGGATCCCACAATTCCCTCAGCACTTATTTATATGTTTACCTCCATATGAAGAAAGAATTATGAAAATCCAGACACACTGTCAGTCACTGATGTACCTCACTGGAAATTCTATTTCCAACAATTCCCCATCAAGAACAATTTCCAGAGATATGTCAGCCATCCATGCTTAAATCAATTTTAGCACATTTTATTGATGCTATATAGCATTAATTAATCAGAATATAGGCAGTACATACAAAATCTGTTATGATAATGGAGTTCTATTTAGCAAGCAAACTTGTACCCTTGTCAAAAAATGAAATAATTGCTAAGTTGTTTAGAAAACTACCACACTGTTGGCAGCAGTTCTTACTACTCAAACTTTTATCTAAAGCACTATTATGTCTTATGATTTAATTATTAAGTACTCTGCAGTTACATGAATCACTACACCTACCCCATGAATATTAGCAAAAAATTTCCAGAGTTTTCTGATTCACTAAGTTTTGTCCCAAAAATCTTTACACTATGAAGCCAGGGGTTTCAGTCTCTTCTAAGATKCCAGGATACATGACAGCTCTACTAATGTTACAAAAAATGTGATTCTAAGTGTTGTTAAACATMATCTGAAATTATCATTGGAGAGCAAAATCCTTATGGTTAGGATATTAATATTTTTTTTCTTTATTTCCCTGAACACAAAACCATCATTAATATTTTTATTATCTCCATGTAGTAGATGGCACATAGCACTGAATTTTGTTTAAAGACAACTCTTTTAATTTTCTTCATCCCCTAAAAATTTTCCCTATAATTTCATAWTCTTCTATCAAAATTTACTCTTCAGACAGACTAGTTTATATTGATTACTCTTTCCTCCTTCTAAAATATATWTWTTTTTTTCTATTTGTTTGTTTATTTGGTTAGATGTGGGTAAATTACCCCCTTTTTGACTATAAAATCTTAAGTTTCTGTACTCACTTTAATAAAAATATCCAGTTCTTACTCCTGCTTTTTTTTTTTTTAAATCTGCCTTGGTCAACTTCACTTATAATTTCCCTCAATTTTGAAATTTTTCTTCTTAAACTGATTGGACAGCCTACCAAACAATCAATGAAGAATAAAAGTTACTTAATTGATGTATTTGTGCAGGGCTGAATGTAATGCTCTGATCTGCAGTTCAAAATTAYAGCCTCACCTAGWAAATTAYTTTTGCTAAAAAGCCATTKTTCTRAAAAAACACCTCAAAASAACAGATACCCARCTTAATTCTCAGTGATATTCATGGSTTTCAATGGTTCTTAACAAGAACACACAATAAAATCTTAAAAGGAATAAAATCACAAGAATTAAGTATGGAGACCAGAAAACTGATCACTTTATATCTGTAAATTAGAAGGAACTTGTAGGAAAAGACATCAATACCCTTATGTCTAATAAAATATTACCAGACTTCTAATAATGTAAACCTGCTTCTTTCACGTGCATCTCACTGTCCTTCTGTCTCTAATTACAAACAAATGTTATGATTTTGCATCAAATGTCTCATAAAATCTGTGATAGGAGGTATTTTGCCACTGTGACATTCTGTAAGACGTCACTTGCTTCTCCCAGATAGAAATGTTTCTCTCTTACCAGAGAAGATGTCTCTCACACCAAGTACCAAACGACTGCATGTGATTGGTCTCACTGARCACAAATCAAACCCAAGTTAACAACTGACTCAGACGTTATTTTGTTGTTTGTTTCTTTCWTTGTTTTCAAGTGAAACCCATTGTTTTGTGGAGACCAGACCATTTTTCAGGATTTACTCCTTGTGAAGAACTGATTGGACAGAYTGACAGTTCTGTTGCCCACAGTCACCATTCTGTGGGCATAAAAGGCAGGGAAAGGTAGTTCAGCTTGCTAAAATTCTGCTTGCTTTGGTAAGCTTCTGCCCATGGTGCAGGTTCTAACAGTTCTGGAGCTCATTTTGGTATGTTGTAGTGACCATTTGAGCTCAGTGGGAAATTTCCACTGCTGTCCAGACCTCCCAGTGTTCCACATTGTTTCTGCACTCAGACTTGATTCAAATCTTCTGCCTCCCTYCGCAAGAGCCTTTCAGTCCTTGTCAAGTAGGTGACAAGGTGGCTCCCCTAATGTTGTCTAAATTTTCATGTGGACAGATCCAGACTGACTTTCAGAGCATCCCCATGCTCTCATGGCCTCTGTCTAGATCTAATTTACAAATTAGGACTGGAATTAGACCTGGTGGGCAAAAGAAAAATCCTCAGCAGCACCTATAATCTGAATGTAAAAAGAGAAGACATCTGACAGATTGGTTGAGCTAAAAAAATATCAGGAAAATCAGATTTTTTAAGCAGAATTCATGGACTTAAATTATGGTTTGATTGTGTACAAGAGAATTAAAATAGAAATGAACACAATTAAGAAATTTCACCAGCAGACTGATCATTTTGTAGTTAGTAAGTCAGCATGAATACAATTTTAGGCATGAGAGACACAAAATTAAACCCCTCATTTAAATGGAATTTAATGCACACTTATAAAACATACAAAAAGTATTACTACAATTTAATAAACTCTGTTCCTCTGTACCTATTAGAAAGTAAGCCATATACTCAGGAGAGTAAGAAAACCTACTTGAAAAATGTACATTCCAGATCCGAGACAGTTTACAAATTAAAACAAAACAGAGAAATTAAGTAAAGGATGGTGCATAAGTTAACAGTGCCTGGAGGCAGCCTTAGCTTTAATGCCAACAAATCATGCAGGTTTAATATAGTTATTCACTCCGGTGTTCAATAAAAAATGAGGTTACTGTAAGAATACCAAACATATCCTTAAAGAAACACACTCAATAAGTCATATGAAGCAMTAAGTCATATGAACTTTACACTGCAGTGTAGAGGGCAAATATATTATACACCTAAATAATGCATGTTTTCTCAGGATTTGAAACTTAGATACAAGTTTTGAGGTAGCAGTGGAAAGCTGCTGTCAGTGAATTGAATTAGGACTTACTGTATAAAAGGACAGGACAGTGGTGTCTATGTCRCTACTTTAGAAAAGTTATGAACTCACTGAAATTGGTAAAATTATCTTAAATTATTTGGAGTTTAAAAAATCAACAAAATGATAATTCGTTTTCTAATAAAAATATTTTGCCTTTTTTTTTCACCTTTTCACAAGGTGAAAACTGAATAAAGATGGCATAGTAAAGAATTAAGAGAGAAAGAGAGAGAGAGAGAGGCAAAGAAAGAGAGAAAGAGAGAAAGAGAGGAAAGAAAGAAAGAAAGAAAGAAAGAAAGAAAGAAAGAAGGAAAGAAAGAAGGAAAGAAAGAAGGAAAGAAAGAAAGAAAGAGAAAAAGGAATAATCTCCACTTAGCAGCCTCAGATATTTTTGCAGATTTAGGAGGAAAATGAAAGCTCAAAATACCATTAATACATAAATTTTAGTTCTCCTTTCCTAAAAAAAATGCACCCCCACTCCCAAATTCAGATTTTCTCTAGAATTTCATGGTTAAATATTTCCTAAAGAACAGCAGTTTGGGATAATTTTTTTTTTAATTTGGTAATTTCAAAAAGCCTTTGGCACAGTAAAAATTGTTGATTGTCATTAGTTATAGTTCTGTTATTCTATTTGCTGTTCTAACTAGTGTATATTTTCATATTCATGAAAACCTCTTCTTTCTGGTAAAAGTCTTAGCCTTAAACAGATGACCTTTACATTTTTAATCACATAATCACTTTCCTTGCWATTCTAAGATATGTGTATATTCAATTGCTTCAGGAAGTGAAAGAGAAATAACCAAATAGAAAATACTGTGCCTATGTTATCCTTCTTGTTCAAACAGCATGAATTTAAAGATCAGATTGAATGAATAACTCTGAATAATTGAAGATTAGAATCTTCATTCAYTCAAATGACTGATTTTATTTTAATATTTCAGCAGTACACACTTTCTTGCAACAAAGGAAAAATAGAATTTTAGATGGTAACAAGAGGGAAAGAACAGGGAAGAAATAATTTCTTGGTTTTACTTTTTCCTTTATGTAAAAAGCTACMAAGTGGTTCCATGCTGGGGAAGAGTCAGGGCCAGCTGTAAGTAACCTGTCCATTCCTGGAGAGAAAAAAGCCACAGGTTTCCTTTTTACTGCTAGGGGCTGCTTTTCCCATGGCCAAGCAGGRAAGCAGACTGAAACCAAGGTGCTTCCTGGTCACTGGGAATAAAGTGAAATTATACTAATATCTTGAGATGGAATTTTGAAAATCCCACCTCTTCTTACAACATGTAGCTTCTGGAAGCTTGTGGGATGGATCCCACAAGTGACAAGTGATCCCACCTTGCAACAAAAGCACAAGAACAGGTGGGACATGGGCCAGACAACACCTTTCATGCAATGATTCTTTTAGTATGAAATACARAAACATTCTTGGCAGCAAAAACCAGAAAAAATGTGAAATGCCCTGGCCCCATGGTAGAGAAAATCGAAAGGTACCATRAAACAGAGATTGCACCAACCACAGGTTACAGATTTCTGCTAATTTTGTTTAAATGAAGTTAAAATTCTTGTTTGCATTGAGACTTTCCTTGAAAATGGGAATTGAGAGTGTTTCCATTAGTCAGCACTACTTAGACTATGAATATGTACACTTTCTTGTAAGAACCCACAGGTGAATAAACCACACAGAGCTGAGGTTTGGGCAATTTCGGGTGGTCCTCAGCTTCCTGAATAAATAAATATCCAATAAGGCTATTACATAAAAAGCAGACACCTGGTGTGGGTATCCTTGATTTTTCAGATGTGCATAAAGACACACTGAGAGGTCATTTATCAGATCAAAATCCTTAGGGGACTTTAGCAAAAAACCTACTTTGGCAAGATCAATCTAATCTATTTTATATGTCTACAGTGCAGACAGCCACTTGGGCACATCAAGGCTGTGATTCATCTTCTGATATAGACATTGAAAACAGACCAATTGAATACTGCAGCAGAAATACCTATTTCTTTCCATTGATTCTSAAGAGATTATAAAATCTGTCTCTTTACAAAGCTCTCTTTCCACTGGTTTGCAYAGCATAGATGTCTGAATATTAAAGACATCTAAACGTAGAGGACATTAATTTTATTCCTACTTTGACCACAATCAGACAAGAATCAAGTCCTGAGTTGCTCAGAATTGGAGCACCTGGTTTCAGACACTTTGATAAGCAGTTTGAAAACCCTTTTGCTCTTTAAAACAGATCAAGTACCCAGTTAGTAAATTAAAGCACCACTAGAATTAGGCAGCAGCAAGTATGATCTTCAGTTCAACATTCAGGCCTTGCACAAAACAAAACTTTCTGATTTCAGAATACAAACCTTTAGGAGACTAACCTTTGGATTCATATTTTCATGTAAATTTGGTTTTTCTTTGTTAGAAGCTGTTTCTAAACTTCAGTACTAWACTCTCCACTCTGGCAGATTTGTCAACATTTGGGTAAATATATTTAGCAACTGCCAGTTTACTTGTACTTCTATTACAAGCATGCCAAAATATGCATCCCTTTTTCAAGAAAATACCTGGAAAGAATCTTCACTAAGAAGATTATTTATGAATTGTAATAGGCCAACCAGTGATTTTTCTACCATGTCCCTTTCACAGCAGTCAGAATGAACTGGTGTTGTCATCTATAGTTCATAGGCAGAGCTGCTAGAGTTCAATGTATGATTTAATTTGAAAATGACAACTACATCCTCTGTTATTATCATAGCTGGCAAAGCAGATATGAAAAGATCAAAAGACAAGAGTAGATGTAACTCCAACTAATATTAGATTCTAAGGAGGCACATTGCAATTTTGCTTTTATATGCAGGTAACACAAATAAGGCAGAATCATTCATACTCTAATATCCTGTATATAATTGACTGTGCCTTTGTATCTTGTTTCTTTCTAATTTTCATTGTCTTGCATTTCAGGCTGTTCTGAATCCATCTCATGAGACTTGAATAGATGATACTGAGCTGTGCCCCACACACTGACATTCTTTTCCATTGCCAGACACAAGGTTGTATTAGCTTATTTCTGTTCTGAAAGACACACAAAGYATTGCTTAGATTCTCACTGAGTTTGTAGCACCATGAATTCCACCTGTCAGAACTCCTGCCCACATCTAATATCCCTGCTCTATGACAGCTTTCCAGATAGTATGATTGAAATTCCAGTGTTAAACGTCTTCCATGACTGAGCCCCAAAACACCAGCTGCTTCCCCATAGGCCACAGATGGCAATACTGCTGTCTGCTCCTTCTTTTAAAATACACTGGCTTGTSTTGATCAGCTTCTGAAATTATTCCTTCTCAAGTTATTTGATCAATATCCTGTCTCACAGTCTAMAACCGCATTTCTGGTATTTGTGTTTGAGTAGAAGACCCTTTCTTCCTTTCAAATTAAACTTTCTATCAGCAAGGATCATTTTAYTTTAAAGAGGGGATAATTAAAACAGGGGATAATTAAAAGCTTAGAATTAGCATTRCCTTATGACACTTAGCTGAACTCGTCTGCTTTATTTGTTCGTTAAACCATTGGTGTCTTATTCCTCAAGAGTAAAATAAAATATTTTCTATAACTAAATAGTGTAGTCATTAATATAAGTAAAGATCAGCTCCTTGMGCTGGTGACCCTGGAAGCAGCATTATATAAATAGAAAGCAAAATCAGCTACTGGAAGTTATGATGTTTTTGAAGGAGCTACCTCAATTACATTGTCACCAGTTCCACTGTATACAAGTGATTCTGAATTGCTGTGCAGGCATACCACACTATTATTATGTCAATAATCCTATAGTCAGATTCAGAAAGTGCTGTGGAAAGATAGTGTGAAGCAGGAGAATTCAACTGGTGATGGCATTACCCAGATCCATGCACACAGAGGACTTGTTTCCGTGTGTGAGTATAGGTTGCCAAAGTCTGAGTCACATCAGGCAGCTTTTTGAAAAAGTTGGGAGTTTGCTGCCTTTTGGATTAGTGGATGTGGRACCAGGTTGTTTATTTCAGTGTTTTGCATTATTTTCAAGCTCTGTTGCACAATTTCTGAGTGTGTTTCAGAAACTCTTTCGTCTTGCCTCTATTGTCCTCATTCAAATCTAAGATAATGTGGGGTTTTCCTCCATGCAGTAAAACAGCTAAGTACAACTAGAAGCAAGTGCTCTAAGAGACTTTGATAAGAGATTTGACAAGTACACACAGATGAGGTTCTAACGAACATTATGTAATGGCCTGGCTTTAATCACTGTGGTGTCTGTTTTATTTCAAGGCCTTGTACTTCTGTTTCATGTGTCCCTGTGTAACAGCTGAGTTGACGGCTGTCCTGGGTTTCAGTGCCTGATTTTTATTCAAACCATAAGAAAAAATTGATCACTAAAACCAACAGAACCATCTTTTACTTTTGACTTGGTTAAGTTATTRTTTGATGCAAATTAGACTTCTGTTTGGAAACTTTGGCTCTACTGATTTTTGATACCTTTTAGGACCAGACTGTTTAAGTGATTGGATATCTGCATTCAGAGCGCCTGTGTATCTGGGCATCCTCTGAAACATGCTAGCCCCCTCCACTGCCATTAAGTGGAGATTGTCTGCTCAAAGCCTCAGCAATCCTGAGGGAAAACACAGAGAAAATACAAAGAATTCTGCTGATGAGGTGCTTTTCAAAGAGTCACTGCATGAATCTGTACCCCTAATGACTTGCTGCAGGTCTGAACTGCATTAGTGTATTCAATGTAATTAGGGAAAACAGGTAAATACTTRACTAAACTTTTAAAAAATCACAATGGAAAAATTACTCAAATTGTATTATTGACATAAGGAATAATAAAAAAACCAGTAATTATGACACATAAAACATTTGCCATGATTGAAATTGTTATTATGTGCCTCAGATACACTCAATAGTCTCTTTCTCCACAGTTGAGTTAGCTGAAAACTGTGGATGTGCTTTAAGTTAAATATAATAGCAAAAGAGTGACTCAAGGTAGCAGAATAAAAAAGATGGTTAATACTTYAGACTAATTTCCATTTGGTTTTTATCTTCTTTTTAATTCATGCATGGGTAGATGTGCATTATTTGTTGAGATTTCATACTTTTCTCTATTGTAACAAAKGTGCTTGCCTTGATAATTGCACACATTTGGAAAAGGACTAATAATTTGCTTATTAAGCTAGATCATTCTAAATTCCTACTGCATTTCTCAGATTTTTTTTCTTAAAATCATTGTGTATTCCTTTCAAATTCTCCTRCTTCTCACATACTAGAAACTATGCATTTCAATAACTGTGCAAGTTGGAGCTTCAATAACAAATTAGAGCCTCAGAGCWGGGCACAGAGAGGATGGGTTATGCAGTACATGTACACATCTGACTGGATTACTGATTGATCCTAATTCTTCTTTACTGATGAGCTCTTCAACCACATACCTTTCTATCCCAAAGGAAAACAAACAATCCCCTCCACACCCCAAAAGTTACAGAACATAGAAACAAAGCAAACTAGTTTCCTTGTTCCAAAATAGAATCAGCTACTTAATATAATTTCATGTTTAACAGTACGCTAATAAAGTGAGTTTCCCTTATTATTCACAGTAATAAGCCTGGTTTTGATTCCTCTTTAAAATAGAAATGTTTTGATTGTTTCAAATTAGAGTATGCATTGTGTGTGGAAGTACGGTAGATGCTGAGGCAAAGTGTTCTTTTGTATTAAAGAAACCAGTTTTAACACTCAAGTTTGCTAAAAATAGTGTAAAATGCTTTACCACTGTCACAAGAACAAATGAATTAAGTGAAGAGCAACATTGTTCCCTAGTGGTCAAAAAAATATTTTATCCCATATAAAACAAAGGTTTATTCCTGCGCTGAAATATTCAGTGTGGTGGATTTACAGGGAACAATACACTCCCCAGCAAATATGGATCGTGCTAAAATCTCACTGGATTCAAATGTGCTATTTYTCTCAAAGAATTGAATTTCGTTTTAATAGCAAGTAGAAATTTTTCAAATGGCGCAGAAATTTAATTTTATCTAGTCTAGCCCTCAAACAGAAAAGCTATTTGTATGATGATCAAGCTGAATCATATATATATATATACACACACACACATGCACACAAATATTTACAAACATGTATCTATAAGTTGCAGTGAATTTGCAGGCAAAAGACAGTCTGCAAAGACTTAACTCACTTTGATACAGGATGATGCATGTCAGCTTTTTTGTTTCACTTGGCAAAGGAGCAGAAATTGTACATGCACAAGTCCCAGTGATGTGTGTCATGACATGCAAACCTGAGCAGTAACACTTGGGAGGAGTCCGAAACTGTCCTCACAGGAGAAGGCCCTGTTGGCTTTCATCCATACACACCAAGGTACAGAACTGAGCAAAGCTTTATAGTATTCCATGTCTTCCTACCATCTTTCAGTGATTTGAAGCAGAAAAGCTGAGAACAATCAAATAAGCTCTGCCAAGAACTTTCAAGCATTGCTGCTCACTCAGGGTGTCTCAACAGAAAGACTGCCCTGACAAACTGGCTGCTCGAAGGCAGGACCAGCTGCTGGTCCCTGCTCTGGAGCCAAATGCCCTTAGGTTGCCAAGATCCTATTGGGTTGTTCAAACTACTGTCCACTGAACTACTGTAAAAGAAAAAATCATATTAGAGAAGATTCCTTGCTCAATAAATTTACATTTTCTTATTAAACTGATTTCTGCCTGAAAAAACCCTGACAGTTCTAGGGACAAAGTTGCCAAGGTCTGACAGCACTTCACAGAGTCTGCTGGGACATGTTCTCTCCTTCTTATTCTGTTAAACTTGTCCCCTTTCTTCCCCTTTTCTGCCTTCTCAGTCTAAATAATACTTTCTCAAAACAAATTCTTTTGAAAGAGAATAAAGAAATTAGAAACTATAAGAAGTCATGAGACTGGCAATATTTCCAAATTTCACAGTGCACAATGTATCACTTCTTTCTACACCCTGCTTTGCAGACTCGTGTTTTCTACCTAGCTAGCTTGTTGTATTGACATTTGCTGGAAGCTGTATCTTATTTTGCTTTGAACATGGGAGAGAAAAAGGTGGAGAAAAAAATTTCACAACCTTCCTTGGGCTTCCCAGCGTTTGCATCATTATGGAGTAGCAAAAGGCCAGGAGGTAATTGAAATGGTAACAAGGCAGGAGCATGTCTAAAAATTAGTAGAAACAAAATAAAAATTAAAGTGTTTTCTTCAGCCACCTAGAGATAAACTTCTTCAGCCATAAGGCCAAAATTAATATATTTTCCCAGGAGATAGTAAGTGTCATGTTAAGCATTCCCATGAGGAAAGGTTAGTTCAGCTCTTCTACATGTTGAATGAGTGCACACAAAAAGACAAAAAGCTAGGATCGAAAAGATTGGCATTGCCAGCAGCATCCAAGCCTGGAGGTGTAACCCATAGGGAGAGTTAKGTAGACAAAGTCCTTTTCCTGGGTCCCATCAGATTTTGATAGCATGTGTGTGCTGAAAGGCTCAGTCTTTGAAGTGAAACCAGACACAGAACCCCAAGTCTAAGTCCATGTTTTACATTGTCTGGGGTAGGGCTGGAATTGCCCTGACTTCACAGACCTAGATATTTTTTAAATTGTCATGCAGAGAGATTCATGATGACATATTCTGTTCTGTCAAAACCAGGTCCTCTGGGGGAAAAAAAGGCTGGTTGCTGTGTTTGTTTTACACTGGTCATGCAATTCTTCCAAAGGCAGATGGAATAAGTTGGGTTGGTCAAAGCTCTTTGCATGTTACTGTGTGCCTTTGTGTGCCCTCTAGTTTGTATCTGGGGTTTTCCCCAAGGAGGACATCCATATCATGTTAAATCAAATTTTGTGTGCATTTCTGAGGGCAAATACTAAGAAGAGTTGATGAGAGCTTCTAGTCAAAGATTTAAAGCCCTCACAGAGGCTTGTGGAACATCAAAATTGAGTGGGAAGAGTCTGCAAGAGGTTGTAGCAGCTCAGTGGAGGCTGCAGACTTCCAATTTCATTCATGTGATACTCGGCTCTACTGCCTTCCTGCTCCTTGGTTTTCAGTTCTGGTTTGCATTTAGTCACCTGTGAGTAAAGTGGACAGGAGTGGAGGCCCCCGAGGWTCACTAGACAGAGCCTTGTGTCAATCTGGCTTTTGCCAAAGTTTGTGCTGATATTTTAAATAATTTGCATGAGGAGGCCTCAGTAGCTCTTTATTATGCTATACATTGTGAGTTAAAACCTTTTTAGCCCTTTCCTACATATTTCGCTGTCTGAGACAAATGATTTTGTAAAAACAGTAATTTTCTTCACTTAATCTGGATTCTTTCTTCTGACTTACTCACATTTATTACTCAATATAGATACTTTCTTCAGACTTCATAGTGTTTTTTTAGTGAAATTTATGCTTTTTCTTTCTTTTTCCAATTTCTTATAATTTTTCTATTTTCATCCCTTCACTAACTAAAATTGAAGTTCAACATTTGTAAGCTGTTTGTTTTTTGCTACGGAAACAAGAAGATATTTCATTTCATATCATAAGTTAAAGTGTCAGAACAGTTTTTAATAGGTTTCATTGTACTGATACTTAAAAGTTAGTTATGAGTCTTTTCTAAAGAGTTAGCAAATCTTTCCTAATAAGTCTAACTGAGTCTTTGAATGATAGTTTATTTCTCCATTAGGTAAGGCAAATAATCCCATTTATCTTCTCCAGAAGTGGTAGGTACATGGTGAGCAGATGGGAAATTAGAATTTACAGCTAACTTCCTAATGCTAAATTAGAATTTTTAAGAAGAGCCACCAGTTGCATAATTCATATTTATTCTACCTCATAAAATGAAACTCAATTTATGTAGTTTTAAATACATCCTGTAAACAGTGTTACTTTGCCAACTTTTCTAAACTACATGAAAGAACACTGAAGCATACTATACCGAAAAAAAATCCTTTTTGTACTTCCCAATAAAAAGTGTTGATTCTAAACAGACAGCAATATTACAGGAATGTAAATGTACCATTAAATGTGGATGAATTTTCATGTAAACTAGCAGTCCAAATGTGATCATCGTGTCATGGCTGTGAATAATGATTAGTGTCCTCTATTTCAGTGAAGGGACCACACCAACAGACCCTCTGGAGAGGAACTGTCACTCCTGATGCCTTTTCAATCTTGACCATCACAGAAGTGAGGAAACCTTCAGCAGAGAAAGCCTAGAGAGCACTTACTCCAGCCCCCTGATTATCACAGGGCAATTTCAAAATTAAATCCAACATAGCCAGAGCAGGCTCCTTTGGGTCATATTTTGTGGTGTGCTAAATAATTTCAAAGACAGGTTTCCATGACTTTTCTGGGCAAAATAGAGTGAAGCTATATGGAAGTGAGAACAAATTGGAAAAGACATAAAGAATAATAGATGATGGCAGAAAGTAATTCATACTTTGCATAAAACAAAAAGGTAGTTACAAGTCTAAATTTATGCAAAGTTGAGATAGGAAAACAAACTAGACACAGTAATATTTCAAAGACGATAAAAAGAGTCTTAGTATTACCTGCTACTGAAAGTAAGAATCTACAAGCAGAAACTTCAAATCCTTTTCAAGTCCTTCTTTATTCTAATGTAGAATTATTTGTTTATAAGACTATCTAGATACAATTAAGACTGTCATCTAAAAGCAGAAGAGATAACTAAAGAAAACACGACTGGTTCATTTTTTTAAAAATGGCAAAAAAATGTCTTTAAAAAGAATATGATTTCTTTTTTTCACTTGCCCTTTTACCATCTTTTTCACTGAAATAGTATGTTAATTTTTCACAGAGAACCTGTGCACACATATGCTTATAGCCATCCCCCTGCCTGGTTATAGCTCGTGCAAGGCCATTTAGGCTTGTCCTTGTACTTGCCATTACCTGATTGCCATATAAATTTTCCCTGGTAGATGTCAGACTAATGTTTGAATTCTGCATGGCTACATTTTAGATAGAACTCTCTAATAATTACAAAACTTTATGAAAATATTGCTAACATGCTTCAGAGATAAAGAAACCTCTATGATAGCTTTAGAATTTCTGCCAGCTTAACAGAAATTTAGGGGAAAAAGCTGATGCTTTTTTCCTCTTAATAATTAGTAGTAGTGTTAGTGGTTCCTGAATGGGACTGAAAATTTCTAGTTGTTCCACTTACTCCCTAGGCATAGCAAATGTATGTTTACACTTAAATATTTTATCTTGACAAGTTCTGACTGAAGTTAAAGGGCCATTAGCTTTTTCATTATGAACCCAATTAAAATGTCCTAGTCTTTATTGATTTAAATACTATTAAGGATATTACTTAAACATAATTTTGTATTCATCATAGAGCTAATTTGAAATCTAACCAGCAGTTGCATTTGTTCTTTCCCTCTAAACATTTTTTCAACTTTCCAAATGATCCATAATCCTTTATTTTGCATTCTGGAGTTTGTCTGTGGTTTGGACTCTAGTAATTGTTTATAGACTATTATGTGCTCTGGAGTTTATTTTTCAACTGTCTTGCAGTTGAAGAGAATAATACTTGAAGAACCATCCTACAGGACACCACATCTGCCCACAGCCTGAAATTCAGTCCTGTCTTCCTTGACAAGTTTTGCCCCTCTAGAAAACTTTTAGGGCAATTGTCAATAAATCTTAAATCTTTCTCTAAGATTGATGACAAAGGAGTTCAAGTCACACAAGTTCCAGTCATTTAAGAACTTATTTCTTAGACTGGTTTTGTCCCTTAGCCACAGCACTGTGAGTAGAATTTAGCATGTACTCTGCCTTCAGCTTTTAGCATTATCAGAAATGTCTTCATTTCAGCATCACTGAGTCCTTCAAAAGGCTTTTTATTTAAGCCCAAACCTCAGGCTGCAAAAAACCAAAAAGATTAGGTTTGGTTAAATTAGGTTAGGTTGGGTTAGGTTAGGTTAGGTTTGGTTAGGTTAGACAGGGCTGAGCAGTGCTAAATTCCATTGGTTTGGGTTAGGGACATGTTATTCCACAGCTGAAAAAGAATTTACATATTTCAGAGTGTAAATTTTACACAAGAATTTAATGTGTGACTTCTCTGGTTTTTGAAGGCGGAGACAGCAGGAAGGGGAGACTAGTCAGGTAAGATACAGGGCAGCAGTGCTTGCAGAGACACGTGGCAGTTTTGCTTGAATTCTAGAAGACACTTCAGTGTCCTTGAAATTCCATATCCAAACCAATTTTGGAAATGACATGCCCTATCATAAATACAGTTTTCCAGATTGTGACATTTACACACTGTGATGCTCAGTAGCATACAGACATTGGTTGAATATCCAACTCAGAAATTAAAGTCTGAATTTTGAGGCCAGTGTTTCAGATATACTTAGGACAGGTTTTCAGTAACAATCATGAGAGATTCACCCAGGACTTTATTGAATGACATCTAAGCAAGATTGTAAGGAAAATGGAAGGACAAAGGGCCTCTGCAGTTCAATGGTTTCCGTATTAGTGTCACTGAGGGCTGAACTTAGACATCCTGAGGATCTGGGATCTGCAGGCTAATGCAGCTTCTCCTGAAGCTGGGCACCTGCAACATCATTGGGGATAGAGAGGAAAGGTTCATCCTTACCTTTAAGAAGGTGGCTTACAGCAGTCCATCTCATCATGGTTAATAAACTTGCTCAGGAATTAGGATCCCCCCATCCCATAGAGATGCCAGGTTACAAACTTTTATGCACAGAAGTTATGGCCTATGTCTCCTGCTGACATAGAGTTCATGCTTCTGGAGGTGGAAAGAGAACACACTAAAGCAACTCTAAATCTCCAGTTTACTTCTTCAGTTTTCAGCTGCAAGATCTGAACCTCTCCACAATTTTGAATAAACCAGTTATGCTGTGTCATACTGGACTAACCAATCCCTATTTTTCCAACAAAATACTGTAGATTTATTTTTAGACAAGATTATTTTTGAGAAGCAACTATTTTAGAGTCCTTTAGTTTATTTCTTTAAGGCTTTCTTTCTTCTGAGGGCAATTTTTGTTCACAACTCTCTTGACCCGCACAAACATGAAATCATAACATAAAAATAATAAAAATACTTAGACTACCTTGCTGATTTTCCATGCTATGGAAAATCAGTTTAATTCCTCCACTGTTACTTTTTCTCTTTACAATTTATATTAAATAAAATGAGGCAACTTCTTCATTGAAATTTCTACATTTTAATTTTGGGGCCACAAAATACCTGATTCTTCTTTCTCCCTGTTCCTCTCAAAACGTTTCAGGCATATGAAGTGTAGGTGAGTACTCCCTAGGAATCCCCAAAGAAGGAATTTTGTTCAAATATCCTTTAAAGAAAAATACATTTAATGTTTACCAGTCTAGAAGGTCTTAGATCTCAAAAGTCCTCTGAAGGCTAAATTAATTGCCTTTACATGACCCAGAGAATTGTTAATCTTTCATTGAACAATAACTTTTTTTTACTTTCTGTGATTATTCAGTTCCAGGTGGAGCTTGGTTAAGAATTACTCAGGCTTACATGGTTCAGAARCTTTTTCAAATATCAATGACACTATAGATCTCATGGACAATTCCAAACACAATATTGTTTGCTGCAATTGTGAGGGCAAAAACTGGGGAGGAAAGGTGACCTGGTAAACATAAGGATGTAAAAAGTATGCAGGTAATTAACGCTCCCAGCCAGGAAGCAAAAGAAAGAGGTATATTCAGAGGCATGTCCAACAGTTAAGGGAGGAAAGCCAAATTACCAAGAAATTTAAATCAGACAAAGAGGGCTAATCTCTGAGCACAATGCGGATAATCTCGCTATTGAAAAAAACAAACCAACCTAGCCACAAGTCACAATTACCTTGCTTTTTCATATATTTGGRTTTACAAGGACTGGAAATACTCAAGCTGGAGACGTGGTGAATCTGATGGATTTTGCTGTGTTTGTGGCTGTCAGTTCCTTGACAAACAACTAGAAAGTCTCACATTCCTGACCCATGTCTTCAGGAAAACAAGGCTTCTTTTCCCAAAGACTCCTCTTAGCTTGCTGTTAGTCTAAAGATGTAGTCACAAAGAAAAACTCAAAGAACAAAGGTCCTGAAAGGAATAGACACAGAAAAAGACTACATCAAGTACAACACCTGCAGACACTTTGAYGGCCAGAGCAGTGTGCAGTGCTATATTGTTTGACCACAAAAGCCCAGCGGAGATTATTTGGTCGCATAATAGCGTCAGGGTGCAACCTCGGGTCTCTACCCCATCTTATTTGATTTAATCCAGGGATCTCAGTACCATAGTATGTATGTAAATTACACACACTATGTTCTCATTTGCAGGCTATTTGCTCACATTCAGGAACTCACCTCTTACCCCAAGTGTCATGACAAAAGTCATTGTAAATTCAGAGTGAACTTTCGCATCTCTTCAGCGCTTCCTCCCACTCATCAAATTCAGTTCTGCCAGTGGAGATCAATTCAGGTAGTTGCTCTTTCAGATACAAAAGTCAAGAACACTAAATTATCATGATTTCTAGTGCTCCTTAGCAGTGAAAATTTTAGTCTACAGATAGACAGTATACAAGTTTGCACTTTGATGGCCAACATGGTCACAAAGGCTACTGTGTTTCTGTATATGGCAGCTCTGAGGAAAAAAGGAAACTGGGCAAAAACTAGCAGTTTTGGTAAAAGATTTTTTTTTATTTTCCTTCATTTAGATAAAAAAACCCCTTTTYATTGACAATTAGCTCTGCAAAAGAGAGAAAGGATAATAAAATCTGTTTGTATCTTCCCATAGGTTGCTATTTCTTGTAGATGCTTTTCATCAAACAAGTTTTGCAAATGTTCTCATTAATAAACGCCTAATTATTCAGAAGCTGCTAAACATTGACAAATGCAAGCCTGGCACAGACTTAAAAAAAATATTTCTGAAAACAGTTGAGTTTATTAATGTTTATTCAGCTTTTCTTGCCATTRTAATTTCTTTTCAGGAAAGGTAATATAGCTTAGTCTAACTCAGTACAGCACCTACTGCTAAGTAATCTCCTTCCCACTTATTTATGTTTATTTCAAAAGCAGTCTATTCCTTGTTAATTAAGTTAGTATCCTATTAAAAAAATAATAAAAAAAAAATAAAGTAAAAAAAATAGCCACTCAATTTCCATGTATTGAATTTCAATCTAAGTAAATGTAGAGGTGAAATGTGCAGTGACGTTTTGGGACTGTGGCCTGTTTCAGGTGTACAATTTCTGTTCATGATAGCCAGCATTGCACACCCTCTTTTAGTTATGAGCAGTCACCTGCAGCTCATGTACATCCAATAGTGAAGGCAAGGCACACATGCACAGGTTTTGTATTCTGTCCTAAGAGCAGTAATGCTATTGTTCTAAACAAGGTAAGTGATGTAACTTGTAATCTTTTTTCTTTCTAAAATATGTGTCAGAAATATCCAGTGGTTCTATTGTTTTGACTAAGACTATGGTTAGTGCGAAGAGGATCGAATTCTCCTGTTGCTTCTTGTTCAGAAGCATCCTGAGTTACTAAATAAGATAAAACCTTCCATATTTCRCACTGTTTCTTAGTACTGATATGGYATTTTGTTTGTTAGAGAAAGTCTATTCACTATCCAAATCCACATTACCTACAGAAGGATTTCCAATTAAATTCAACTGTTTCCTTTGGAGCAGCTCAAGCCTAGCTTTACATTTGATTATTGCATTCTGTAGCTTTACATTTAAACAAATTTTATTGCAGGTAATAAAATTAAGGTAGCAAAGATTTTTATCTGGCTAAAGATTTCTGCTAATTAGGGAAAAGGTTCATTCAGATTACTGGGATTAGCAAAGTATATTTGTGTAGAGAAGCTGTGTAGTCAAATGGAAAACTGGATCTTTAATTCTAAATCTCTCTTCCTTCTTACAACACAAAAGCTTTCTTTATTACAACACACAATAAGTTTCTTGTTACCTATTCACATGAACAAGAGAAAATCCTATCTCTATCTCTCTGCTGGGATTTGTTTTTTTTTATCATTGGCATTATTATGATGCCACAGAAGAATAAAGGAAATTGTTGGACTAACACACTACCCATAATTACCATTAGGAAAATACTAAAAGCTAAGAAAAAAACAGGTAAGTGAACCCCTCACAAAATGTGAAAAGAGAATTCTCAAAATACAAAAGAAGCATTTTAAATCTTTCAACAATGAAATCTGRCATATTTTAAAAATATAAATATATTTAAATATACATATATAGGTACCTTAAATATACACTTTTTTTCCTTCTTGATGCACTTGACCACTCTTCAAATTTTATTTTACTAGGTGATCTATGCATCCTTGCTTCATTAGATTTATTCAATTTGAAGATTAAAGCCTTTTGAAGGGAAAATGCTTGACACATTAATGTAAGATGATGCTTAAGAGTAACCTATATGAATACATACAGAATAAATTTATTACCTACACAAATAAACACCAGTTTTAGGTTTCAAAAATGTATTTTTTTCAGTTCTATTTATGTAAGAAGTTATACTCCTTAAAATAAACATCAAAACTACAAAAAAAAAATCGCAACAAACAAGCTTAGGCACACTGACACTTGTATATAGCTTTCTGTGTTAGTTTAAAATGCAATTAGTTGTCCCTTGACAGATCTTCTTTCTCTATAGCTGAGAAGAATAGCATGCAATCCTCATATTTTTCGAGACTGTAATGAGGGACTTCAAAAAGGAAAAAAAATAGATAAAGAAAACAAAACAAGAAAAACAATATTTGAGTTTTTAAAATTTTTAGCAGTTAAAGTGACAGTGTAATGAAAGGAATATAATCATTACATTTCCAGTCAGAAAAATGAGGCTGAGAGCTAACAGTAAGAGCATCTAAGCTGTGTACTCGTGCCCACTCTCTGTGACTTCCTGGGAGAACACATTTTCTTTTGTGCTTTCTGGAACATAATGCTATCCAGGCTGAAGTGGTGACAGTAGTTGCCCTCTTCTCTGACCTCCCCATACCTCATCTCATATTTTTTCCCATTCATAACAAAAAGTCTTTCACAGGGCTTACAAGATTTCCTGAGTGGTTCTTGTTTATTTTTTCATTAGTGGAGCATYCCCGTTATCTGTCTTTGTAAGATTCCTCCTGTGGCTTGAAAAATAATCCATTACTTTTGGAAACTTTTGAATTTAGTGATTTTCTTATGCAATTTACCCTTGACTTTTTCATGTCTAGAAGACTTCTGCCTTCATTCAGTAACTCACCATAGTTTCTGACTATTTTGTCTGAATTTCTGACTATTTAGATTGAAGCCAACAGCTGCCCTTTTATATTTTACCTATTGGTAACCTCAGAGAGAATGGCCACAATGGAAATGTCGTTTTTCCTAGCTGGACAGAGCCAGGTTAGCAACAGGAAAAGCAGGGGCCTTTTTTGCCCTCCACTTGTGAATACTGCTGAGAATTTGACGGCAAAATAAAATAAAACCCATTAGGAYGGAGTATGAAAAGCATCCAGGAAACAGAAAGGAGTTAGGTGGAGGCTTGGAAAGCTGGATGTAATGTACAATAAATGAAAAAAGCTAATGACAAAAGTGAAGACTGAAGAGTCAAGGAGCAATAACAAGAAGAGGGTACAGTAACTTCATTCCCTTGAGAACTACCCATTGTAGCACAGCCACGTCAACACGAATTGGTTGACAAATATTGGTTATTCCAATTCTCTCTTTTGATCATACTGCTGTTTCAAAGATACCTCTCAGGATCATCTGCCAACATAAAGAAACGATCACATTTTATGAAAAGTTTTCTCAACATGCAGCAAGGTCTGATACCACATGAACTTACAGAGAAAAGTAATTKTTTTTATTTTCCTCTCTCCTGAGACAAGAATCAAAGATGACTGGCAGTTCAGGTGTTTGCTTAGAAGGTGTCCTATATTCCTTTCATAAATTTTATAATGAAAATGTCATCTCTTCCCTTTAAAAAAGAAAAGTCCTCACCGAGGTTTGTTTTATTACACTTAATCAAACAGAAAAAACAGCTTCATGGAATGTTTATGAGATAGTGCCTGCATAGAGAGGTGATCTGAGTAGTTTCATATTACTGAATGCCTTTTACTAGTCTTTTAATAGCATTACAAGCTGCCTGAAGAATCAAAAGTGTCCTGATGTGAAGTATTTGATTCAAGACACACAGTTAAAKTGCCATAATCTGCATTTAGTAAGGCATAGTGTTATTGGCTCATTTTATGCCAGTACATTGGGGCATGGATAAACTTCTTTTTTACCACAGTGGCCTACTAATAATACAGTAAATAGAAGAACAGATTGCCCTCTTTTAGCTGTAAATCTATGGACAGACAGGAAATATGATAGAAAAATATGCTTAAAACTAGGCTGATGGAAACCCATTATGGAAATTTTTAGTAAGAATATGCTGTTTTGCCCAAATTAGATCATTTTGGAGAAATACAGCAGCTTTTCCTGGTTTGTTTTCTAATGGGAAGAGGGCTCAAGAGAAATTATGATTTCTCATTCAATTAATTAARTTCATGCCCTTCACTTGTTATTAGCTGGTGCTTTTAATATAGAAATTTACCTTCACAGAAGGGGTGAGAATGTTGTGCTCTTGCTCTGCACGGGGCAAAGGCTCTGAGAATCCCTAGGAAAGAGAAGAAATTAGAAGGCATAGAGGACACATGGAGGGACAAGGTGGGAYGCTATCAGATCACCAGGAAACGGGGAGCAGGTGGGTATGGATGTCATGAGCTGGGCTAGGAGAGCAGYCTGGATCACTGCGGGTGAAACCAATGCTCAAGTCCTTAGAATGAGGCAGTGTGAAGGGTTCTTAGAAATAGAGGATAAAGGGAGGGGATAAATGGGAGTAGGAACTGAGAAATCAAGGAATTCCCTTGTGTTTGCAGTGGGCTTGATTTAAGTTCCTTGTCCTTCCCACCCAGATCTTACTGATCCTAGGCTGATTCTGAAATGTACCTCTTATCCATGAATTTTTCAGACTCTGTCCTCAGTCTCTCAACTTTCATGCAAATTCATACACATCAATGTCCAGCAATGACACTGAAAATAAATTATAATTTCAGTAGAAATATAGTAATTTGAATCACAAATATGAAATCTGGTTTGTATGGAAATGGAAAAACCTCAAGGAATTATTTTGCTTTGTGTCAAGAAGGGCTCCAGTTTCCATCTATGTCATGAGACTAAAGACATGAATWTAACTTTGAAATTACTTTCCATAAGGTCAGATATAAGAAGAATTTTACTTCCGACAGTTAGTTTTGCAATAAAACTTAACTWTTTTGAGCTGTATAAAAATATTTTSTATTTCTGTTCTAATGAAGTCATGGCAATGGACTTCCTCTAGGTTCTTGCTAGTATGTTCTCTTATCAGTAGCAGAATATTCTTCAGAGCAAGCTTCAGATACATGGCACAAATTTGCCTTCCTTTCCTCAGTGCTGGCACTTGACCTTGTGTGCATGTTCATCATTCTAAATTAATTTATGGCATTCGACACGGATGCATACAGTGCCTGTGTAGGAGGGAAGCTAGGAATGTTAAATATCACTTCAGGAAAACTGTATTTACACATATGCTGACAGTTCATTTTCAGGTAGGAGCTTCTCAGCTGATTTGTACACAGCAGCCTCACTTTCCAGTCTTCCCACTGTGAAATTTTAGACAGCTCATCTGCTGAGCTCTTGCCAAACCGATTAATATTTATACATTCCACACACATTTCACTCAGAGCATGTAAGTTGCAGATCTCTCTGATTTAGAAGCTATTAAGATTCATGACCCCTTTAGCTATTTCATTTACGGTCCTAAAGCCTTTGCAATCAGCTTACACTTGAAGAAGAAAGGACGAATCATTACTGTTCAAATATTGTCCTGCACAGTGTCCATTTGTAGTCCATCAAAGAGTAGTTAAGAACTTCAATGCTTTCATTTATCTCAGAGACACAGATTATTCTAGGAGCCATTTTTTCCTTGGAAGAAGAGAGAATAGGAATGTTATTTATTCAGCTGCATTTAATTTTGGATTAATGGCCTTTTTAGCTGTGGCTGCTTCTCTGCATAGGAAATTAATCTAATTCCTTTTTTTTTCGTTCTCACATCTTGTCGTGCATTTGGGTACATTGTACAAAGGTACATCGATATTTTATCAAGGATATCCATGTAGAAAATGCACAGTCTGCCTTCTGAAATGTAGTGGTGTCTCCACCTGAAGGAGTTAGCATCTTCCCTTTCTTAAAGGTTTAAATGTGTCTTAGAATAGTGCAGTGTTCCATCACAGACTTCTTCAGGATCCATGAGAAATCTCAAAGACAGATTTCTTTTCTAAATTCAAGTGAGTTTTTCTCCTATAACAGTTCAAGAGTGACTTAGATCACCACAGCTCTCAGTGAATGCAATGAGTGATAGGAATTCAGCACCTCTAAAGATTTATGTCTGAAGTCTGTAGAGGAATACATCTCTGTAGAAGAAAACTAAGATAAAAAAAATTAAAATAAATGTTAGAAGTCCAAGGATACTCAGACTTTAAAACAGAATTTGTTAACTATGGTCTTAAGAGCTTACTGAGAGCTTCTATTCTGCATACTTAGGACTGGATGCTCTTTCACATTGGGACATCAGTGATTATCATCATGCAATCAGTATCACCRCTGTGCTGCTTTCTTATAAATAGGAAGTGTTATACACTGGTAGATTTTGAAAACCCAATCACTTGTTTTGTAAAATTTTAGGGGAAATGTTTTCCTGAAAAAWTTAAACTGCTATTCTTGCACAGAAAAGATTGTGTTCTTTCTTTAAATGTTGCTTTCAACAAGTTTATTTATTTTGTTTTGTGTGGAGAAGCACAAAACAAAATAATTATGTTCAGAAAAAATTAATTATGTTCAGAAAAATAATTCTTTCAGTAAATCCAGAACTTTGTTTGTGGAAAATTATGTTTCTAGATCTTGGTTAGAGTCTAAAAGGCTAAAAACCAATAATGCTTGAAATTTTGAAATTACATTAAAGCCTGTGGTGGCATTCTCTTCCTGGGAACCTGAGTACATACGCCATAAAAATTTGTGGAAATCTTCACCACTGATCTCAACAGGAAGAAGACATATAGCATTTATAGCTTATCCAGTCCATCATATACATTTTGCAMCTTTTTTTTTCACATTTTTTATTTCTAGAAATACTCAATACTATCTTTTATTTAAATTATTTGTTCTCATCTGCTGCCTTCCTACAGGAAGTCATAAACTTTCTGTCAGCAATATTATTGTTTTCTGTGTGATAAAATGATGTGTTTGSCAAAAGTTTAAATCATAGTTTACTAAAAGTTTAATTCCTAAGCATTTTGTAAAAATTTTGGTTTTAACAATGTGTTAATATTACCAGTAAGTAACTGTTGGCCTCCTAGTGTGAGACAGACCAACATTCTGTGCAGAACTTACAGAGTGCAATCCCCTGGCCTTTGAGCACATGCCCCTTCCATATGCTTACAGTATTTTCCATCACTTCATTCTTCAAACAAAGAGTCTGGTTGACAAAGTTTGACTGAATTATGACCTGAGGAGATGACACATCTGAAATTATTAACAGCAGTGGGAACATCAAGTYCTAAGTGGAGCTGTCCTGAAAACAGAATATGCATTTTGCTGGAAATTYTGAAACTGTGACATTATTTTCGTCTTGTTTCAGAATGAACAGGTGAAAAATACATAGTTTTTATCAGATGTCAAGAGTTRAAAAAGGTTTTTTGGAATAAAAAAATTTGAATTAGAAATTTTGTCATGGCATCCTCATAAGCAAAAAACTGGAAAGATCTGGAATATTCTAATTTCCTCATATTGAGAAGAAAAATATTTCCTCTGAAAACTTTCTATAAATGTACCTGTTGACTCAATACGTCATGAGATAAAGACAGGACAAGAAGAGAAAATTGACAGACATAACCTTTCCTAAATTCAGGAGCAAGTGTGTACATGCATACAGTGTTGTTTGAAACAAATTGGGGGAATTTTAAAAGGAAGTTGCTTTGGGTGCCAGAACACCTTCTGTGGCTGCCAGAACCTACCTCTGATTGATCTGTTGGAGTAGTATTCAAGAAATTATAAAGTCCTGGAAAATTAAAATTAAGGGTCTGGAGAGCTCAGACTCCTGGAGAAGGTCTGAACTATACTGAATCAGTGACGGGGCAAGAGTTGATCTAATCTCTGAGACAGGACTGGAAACCAGTGGTGCCCAGTTCCTCCCATATATCCACTGCTTTCCTGGCAGCAGCTCAGAGCCTTCTACACCAAACTTGAGCATGTTTTCAACAAGCTCCTCTTGGTACCTTTTCAGAACTGGTCCTTAAAATCTCAAGAGCCTCTGGACCTCCTTTCAAAAGTACTGAGTCTCTTTCAGAAGCTGGTATGCTCAAATGTTTCTAACTTTAATTTATCTTCTGTGCACAGCAGACACTTCTTTAGATAGCAGCAAGGAAATCTTATGGCAAAAAATAGTGTTTGAACAGCCACATCATGGAAACAGAATTCAGACTTTAGAAGCCATCTGATGCATTTACACTACAGTAACATGAGGGGTTTTTTTAAAATTTTTGCTAATGAAGTAAAGGAAAATAACTACCATACAGATCTTCTGAATAATAGCTTTAATGTATAACAAGCAGCATTTTCTGATGTCCTTAGGACAAATGTCGAATAAATGTAAGTTTCCACTGACAGATTTGATGCTTTTACTGACAGTGAGAATTACACATTCCTGGCAAGGTGAAAAATCTTTCTACCTAGGACTGGGCTGGCACCCCAGTGCTTCCAAGCCCTTGTGCAATGGGCAGTTGGCAGCTGTCGGCTTTCCTGTGATCATGCAGAAAACCTGCTAGTATTGGGAACAACTAATTTCTAGTGCAAAATGGGGCAATATAGCAGAACTTCCTTCAGAGCTCTAAAGGGCAAAAAATAAGAGCTTAATCATTGGAGGGCTGTGAAAGCTGCCCCTCCCCTTTGCATCTTCCTGCAGTGCAATGTATAATTCACACACAGCAAAGCACAGTTGCAGCTGTGCACAGCATCCAAAAAGCACAAAATCACTCAGTGAAGAGATCTGTAAGAATCTGATTCATGCTGTCTCTTTAAAATGCTGATTCCTCAGACCCTTCTTTCATTTTCTTTACCTCCTGCTATACCACAGACAACTTCTGACCTGCCTTCCATTGCAACCAAACATTCTCTCTGGTAACAAACCCGAATTGTGTTTTTCAAGGACGTTTTGCAGTACATYGTTAACTATTTTGGTTGCTTGACATTGCAGGTCAGCATTGTAATTATGTAAAGTTGCTGTAAATGTTGTCATAAATTAGCAGGTTTCATTTTAGGGTCTAAGTAAGCTCCAAGTATATTCGAAAGTGCTACAGAGGAAGGGAGAAGAGTGAAAATAATATATGCTCAGAGTGTTATGCTGTTATCATTGAAAAACTCTTATTTCATGGTAATTCACATGGTAATTGAGCTAGGAAATGCTTGTAAGGATATGCAGCTAATATTCAACAAGTGGTAATAAGATGTATTTACATTACTACAGCACAAACTGTGCAAATGCAATTCTCTGGATGTCTCAAGGACATACGCAGTCTGTGAGACAAACATCTAAATATAGAATGCAGAAGATGTCAATAGAGAGGTATTTCTTCTGCTAGTTGTATTAAAGATGAATTACATTTGGAACAGATCCATTTTGTTATAAAACTACCCCATATGCCTATTTTGTCTGTTGAGGCCCCCAAGCAGAAAACTCCATATATGATAAGCCATCTGGAGATATGTTATTGGAAAATCATTACTGTAAGCTGTCCCTGATCCMGTTCACAGGTGTAAAACTTGGTTAATTTCAGTGGCATTTTAAATAGTGGCCGGTTAGATACGTAACTTGCTCTTCATAGTAGGAACATTTGTCTTGATACCAGGAGTATGATGTTGCCATTTCCTTTAAGTCACAGTCATTTGGCAATTTTCATATTTACATCATACAAGAAATAATTCATCCTTAAAATTTTTCCGTCCCCAAGTCTGTGTTTCCTAGCCTACGCATTTATGTGAGCAAATTGTTGAAGGTGCTGGGTTTGTAATAACACAGGTAAAATATACACTTAAATTATCTGACATGGTTTGTGGTATACTTTGCGCAAAGAAACAAATGCTAAACTTCATTTTCTGATTCTCTTTTCCTGAAGAATTCATTGAAATATGATGTAAAGCAAATAAAGGCCAGTCAGCCTCTTCTGAATAGCTTTTTTAAAACACGTCAACAAAAGAAAATTAAGATGGGCTGGAATAGGTACTGGTTAGGCAAAATTTACTCCATTCTTGATCTTCCCTGAAAAAGAGAGAGTTAAAAATAGTATTGCGAGATATTTTACTTGCAAAGATAAGCCTCAATTCTAGTTAAAAACATTTGAATACAAAAGGATAGGTTAGTGGCAGGGATTCAGCTGGCAGGGATCAGACCGACTCCAGTTAAATTATAATATTTTTTCTCCTTCAAGGTTTCCAAATGTGCCTCTGAAACAGAAATGGAATATGTTGCAGCTTTTGCTCCCATCAATTTCTCTGAGAAATTTCAAGAGAGGATTAAGTCCTGGACCTAACACAAAGGACAGTCACTAKTTTCAGAGAGATTTTTAATGAGAAGTTTCAAATAAATAAAGCACTTCTTTTATTTTTTTCCCCACCAATGATTGTCCATTGTTATAAACTGAAAATAAAGAATATAGGAGAAATATAACCTGATATATATGAAGAATAGGAAGACAAATGTGGTATTTGCACGTTCCATTACTCAATGGCAAGATCCTCAGGGTCCTGTTTGGGTTCGAAACGGAAAAGTAATAAGAAAAAAGGATTATTTAAGTACTCAGAATTTCCCTCTAGATGACCTCCGTAAAGATTATATGTTTAGATTAGATATTAGGAAGAAACTCCTTACCATGAACATGGTGAAGCACATGAACAGGTGGTGCAGAGAAATGATGGATGCCCCATTGCTGGCCAAGGCCAGGCTGGATGGGGCTTTGTGCTTTGTTCCCTCCCATGTCAGGGGGATTTTAACTGGATTATCTTCAAGGTCCCTTCCAACCGAAACCAGCCTATGATTATGCTGAATGTTATTCATTAAAGCTTTGTGCTGATGATCACTTCTGGGCAAATACTTATTTTTGTTAGCAAGAAAATTCKAGTGCTTATGCAGTGCAGAATATTTACCGTTAGAATAATAAGGAGCTACTTTAATCAGATTATAATCTCTCTGAAATTTAAGATTAAACATTAGTTGCACTGTCTTCTACTGTCCCCTCATTCTTTACCTTTAGATTTTCTTCTTTGGCTGAATGATAGGGTTCTTGTTTTTCTATAGGTGCATGTGTATGTATATATATATATATATATATATATATGCACAATATACACATACATATACATATGTAATATATTTTTTTCAAAAAGCACTTTTTAGAATATATATTGATTCAACAGTTATTTTATAAATGTACACTAACGATCTGCATGCAGAAAAATATTTGATATACAAAAAGAAGGAAATTTGTCAAGGAGTTTTGACACCTCAGAGGTTGATCAGCGACACAGAGTCATGCTGTTTCTTCCCTTCCCCCTTTTTAGGTCTTCCCTACACAAACATGAGCCTAGAGGAGCAAAAAACCCAGCTGTAGTAGCAATTCATTTCCCAGACTGCACAGCTCAGAAAGTGTTTTGCCTATGGCTGCTGGCTCCACCTCTGGGGCTGTCTGTTCCTCTCCTATGTGACACAACATGACAGAAATTGAAGCCCATATGACCTCACTTTAAAATTTCATGTAAATTTTTAATTAATTCAATTAGCTTCATGAATAAGGTAACTAGATATTAAGCAACATCAAGGTGACCTACCTGTGCAGGCAGAATTGAATTGCCCTTAAACATGTCCATCTGTATCTCTCAGAATGTGAGTTGTACAGATAAGTTATTATAAATAAATAATCTGATATCCATGTTAATTATTAGGATTTAATTATGGTGTCTTATTCCTTGCAGGCATATTTATGAGTTATTTTTTCTGTGTTGTCCCAGAGAACATTATTAATGCACGTGGAAGGACACAGTTTAGCTATGAATACTAATAACACATTCAAAGTAAAGTTATGCACGAAATTCTATGAAGCAGTAGGTTTCACTCATTCATTACACTTAGAGCACCACTGTAGTTGTGTTGTCATTAGTTAGCAAATACTACACTGTGTATGGAAGAATTGCCCTTCCATAGTCATTATAGCAGTTTTTGATAYGTAAATGTCACTGTCATACCTGTAATGTAGAAATCATGTATTATACCAAAAAACCTCACCATATGCAGTATATTTGGAGTTGCTTTATAGATTTTATGAGTTGCTATTCAACATAATAAGAAGGAAGATATAATTTTCAGCAGCAGTAAGATAAAATTCAGTTAATTTCTTCTAGAAGGTAGAAGAAATTGATGAATATTTAATTAACTCTTTAATAGGAAACTTTCATTAATTATATGTGCTTTACCAAATTTCTAACACAATTTTTTTAAGCTGCTTAAAAATTTGGAAGCAGTTGTCTCACAAGTGTYCTGGTTCCGGCTGTTTACTTTTTTACTTTGTTTGGCAGCTTACTTTTTCTGCTTGTAATCAAGAATCAAACCAAAACTGAATGTGTTCTASATCCTTTCAGTGTGATAATTGACTTGGTATCAGTGGATCTATTCAAATGAGTAAACATAGATAGTGAATGAAATTCTGGACACCCCAGAGATACTTTACCTGGACTTCAGATGCTGATGCAAGACAGGAGCCCGTGTTTCATAGGTCTCTGTGCACATCTCAGGTAATTCAGGATGTTTGGATGGTGCTAGGTGCCTATGCTTATGTTCACAATCTTCTTTCTAGGCATCAAAAAGCTAATAAGTTAGTTGTCCAGATTTCCTGTGTGATTAAGTGAAAGCCAGAAGCATTTCCAGAGTACAATATTTCTTTTGCTGAAGTGGAAGTCTAAGATAAGATGAATGCCCATTAGTTATGTCTTGCTGTGGTATGGTGTGGATAATCAACCTCCACTTAGACATTTCAGGCATGCACTCTGAYTGGAGATGCCCCAGACTCCACAGACATGGCCTAGGAAAAAGCATGCCACTGAGAATGAGCAGGTGTGCCAGGATATCCTACAGAGACTTCTAAATTGTACTAAGCATCTGTGATTGCACAGATGAACTTTAAAATGGCATTCAGGATGAGATTCACACACCTTAATATTGATGTCCATATTGTCTTCATAAGAATTAGTTCTTTCAACTCCAGCATGCTCAGAGGTGATGCAGGGCATAATGTTTTGCCTGGATGTAGAAACTTAGTGCCCTGTAAGACCCCAAAGAATATTTGGTACAACCTTTTTCATGTCTTAGTAGAGACACCTGCTCCTTTGAAGTGGCATTTGGAGTCCAGGTCTCACATCCCAGGGCAGCCTAAATGGGTGAGTGAATCTTCACCACTGACAATACAGACAGGGGGGCTGAGAGTGCCTTACCCACAACCACCTGTGAGCATCATGTCTCAAATGAACCTAAATGCTTATGTTTAGAAAACTGAATTGCAACTTTCAATTTTGATGAGATGAGTAATTCTGAGGGGAGACTGCTTACCATTTTAACCATGAGAACTGAGACACTGCTCAGTGTATACAACTGCTCTTTAGTCACCTGAATTTAGATACATAGTCAAACAAGACACTGAAGAAGGAAAAATAAACCAAATTCCAGATGTTAGAGACTAAAATCTCATTTGAGGTGTTTTAAAATCATGTGTTAGTTTTCTCTCACTCCAGTCTCTCTACCAAACTTCAGTCTAGAGTGAAAACTTGCGTACGCGTGTACACAAAACTTGTGTGTATGTGTATACACAATGTCAACAACTTAACAAGTTACTGAAGAGACAAGTGATATGGGCTTTCACTCGATTATGGATGACTTTTAAAACTTGTAAGTGTTGTCAAGCATTTGTGGGATGCTCTGCTTCAGCGACCTGACTTAAAATGAGTCCTGCATGTTTGGAAGTAGTCTCCGCATTAATTCAGCTAACACCGAGCTACTGTTCATTGATAGGAGGCGCTGGAGTAGACAGGTGTACTCCTGTAGGAGAACTTCTCTTGCATTCATCAGTTTAGTGAGAAATCTCATAATTATTTTTAATCCTACTATGTTCTGATAGAAAGAGAGAAGTAGAGTTGCAACCGAATGATTTAAATCCTGTTTATGTTCAAGTTCCCTGGCAAATCGAAAGTCCTTGAAATAGAGAAAGAAGTCATTACCAAAAAGGAAGTTTTAGCAGAAATCTTTAAATGATAAAGGCAGTGTCTTTCCCTTTGATGTACATGTGAATCTTCCACTGAAGTCAACTGGAATAGCATGCATACCTTCCAGATCTGGATTTGTTCATAATCCTCTGAATTTTAAATTCTCATTCCATTATATCAAGTAAGGGAGAGAGGATTAGTTGGCAGTATCTAAGGGCTTTAATTTTTTTGTGGGATTTATACATCTAGTAGAAAAGTAAATGAAAAATTGAGAATGCGTACTCATAGAGATAAGCATTTTAAAATGTGTCTTTTACAAACCTTGATTTTTGCATCAAGAATCTTCTCGCTGTCTTTGTCATTAACCAGTGGGTAGGAAAAAGAGATTAGAATTTCCAACAAAGAGAATCACTTTCTTTTTGATTGAATATACACAAACAAGGTTCACAAAATCTACATCTTCACATTTTGCCATTGGCCTTATGCAGAGGAGAGTCTATCAGCCCTGAATTGTAGGCTGCTTGAATTTCCCTTATCACTACTTTGATGAGCACCAGGATAGTTTTACAACATTTTATTGTTTACCCATAAATGTTGGTTTGAACACAGGCTTTTCAAAATGTCAAATATGTAGAAGATAATAACACACTACAGAAAAACATAGCATAATGCTCTGTTAGATCATTACCTCACAGAATTATCAGCAATAATTTAAATGTGTTTAATTTCCCACAAACAATTCAAGTAAAGTTTTCATTGCTAGTCAATTAATGTATTTTCACTTATTTTAAAAGAGTCTATCATTTCAAACATGCTTAATTATGGACATGTGATGTTAGAATTCAAAATTTTTAATTCCYTAATTAATTAAGGCTAAATGCATTGAATGAGCATAGGATTTATTAAGTTACCTGGTTGCAGACTATTTGTGCRTTTGTATAAGAGAAATAACAGATAACAAGGAAAATGGAGGAATAAGCACACAAACATTTTTGCAGTAATATGAAGGTGGTATTTGAGATAGCAGTGAAGACTAGATTTCTTTAGTTGCTGCCTGATGTGTCACTGAAGGATTTTCTCTGGCACAGCCTTTCAGAGGGTCAGTCCAAAATTTGTCACTGGAAATAAAGGGTGAAGATTATAATTGTGAGTATTTTGGGATATCAGGAGGAACATGTAAACCTTGTTAAGAGATGTTAAGAAGCAACAAGGGTGTGGAAAAGAAAATATGAGAGCAGATCATGGAGGAGCAAACATGGGAGAATGAAGAAGCAGGAATAAAAATAGAAAATAAGTTGGCCAATGTGCTATTCTGTCTGAACCCAGAGCTCTGCTACAGCCTGTCATATTTTGCTACTAAGTCTTAGTCTTACTTTTCTCAGTGTAATTCAGTCTCTTCTATGTGTGATTGCTGCAGTCTAAAGCCCAGAAACAAGAGAAAAGATCACAATGCCAGTAGGTAGCCAGAGGTCCCAGCATGTAGAACAGTGTGGGTTGACAGCAGAGACCTGTGGGTGTTTGTCTTGTCCCAGTGATTTACACAAGAACRCCTATATTCAAGGGGTTAATGTTAAAAGCTGTTCATTCAGGTATGCCTATGTAATTCACTAATTTTGAGCTGGACTTGCTCAAAAGCAGGAGGAGACTTGCATCTGGAAGGACTCAAGGTGTGAGTAAGTGATAGGCAAGGAAGGTTGAGGTCTGGGCATTGACATCAGGCATAARAGAGAGAGCCCATACAAAATCTAAGGGAACGGTAACAGTGGAACWGCCTGTGAGATGAGTTCATACATAAAGCTGCAGGAGAAGATCATACTGGACAAGCTCCTGAGCAGGGGAAGATCTGCACACAGGGAGAGGGGGCCCAGGGTTTGAGCATGGGCAYTACACAGAATTAGTGACCCTGCTGCTACTCAGTGCCATTATCACTGGGGGTATGAATTTGGAGAGTGAATTGGGGAATTTTTCTGCGAATTCTCTCCTGAATTTGGATACTATTGGTGTGGGGYTGGTTTTCATTAGCAAACTTTAATCTTGATTGGCCCTCTGTATCTCTGTTTTCTGGGAGTTTTCACAGTGGTACATATTCATGTAGTGAAGACAGCAGTCTGCATGGCCAGCTGCATTGGTGTGCATGGGTGTGCTCCAACCCCTCTGAAATACTCTCTGAGTGCTGCAACAGGCTGGACCTGTACCTGGGCACAGGGGCAGCAGCAGCCTCGTCTGCTGGGATGGAGAGATCCTGAGGTCTGCAGTGACCAGGAGGAAATACCTTCCATATCCTGGAGACTGCTCCCTTCACATCCTTAACACTCAGCACCTTCGTCAGCTGTTGTCAATTCTGCCTTGTATATCTCCTTCAAGTTTATTGTATCTGGCCTTTAAAAAACATGAATTACTTTTTCTGCTGCAAATGGAATTAGAAAGCCTGATACAAATGAAACTGACAGTTTTTGATTTGAGGGGTTTATTTTTCACTTTAGAGTTTGAGACCTTGATGGATGCCAGTCTTTTATCATGCCATCTGATATTAAAATGAAGAATGCAAAAAAGAAAGCAAACCAAAGCAAGGATTTGACCTTTTTCCAACAAAAAAAAACCCCAACTCTCTGAAAGTGGCAATAGTCACCATCTGTCAAAACTTAGAAAATGCTAAAAATTAAAAAGACAAAATTAAATTGATAATTTAATAAATTAAGCTCCTAAAAGCCCCAAATCTATTACTTCTTACAATCTGAGTAGAGATCTTTTTTCTTAAAAAAAMCCATTTCTTTGAAAGGAAAAAAAATCCAACACAATTAAGTCCCAGATAATAAAAGGTAAAACTAAACTTTACAGAATTTGGCAGTTCTGATTTGCAGATATTGAAAGAAAATTCTACTCATGGAAGCATAATTTTTTTTGCTTTTACTGGTATTTTGCTTTTTTCTAAGCATCTGCTGCCAGCAGACATCAAAGATGGAATACAGACTTGCATGAATGTTTCTTCTGTTCTTACATTATAAAACTTATTTCTATTCTTACCACTCTTGAGTCAAACAGCTTTGGAGGTCCTGTTAAAATTATGACTTCAAGCTGTTTGGATTGAAACTAGAACATAATACCATTGGTACCAGGACAGYTCTTCCTTACCATGCTGACTTGTAAAATGTTTTTTGAACTAATTACATCATTTTACACAGCTTGCTCAAGTCCAGCAAAAAAAAAAAAAGTCCAATGTAAGTTACTAGGCATTGTAGGGTCAGGTCCTGATCCCAGCATCTACTCAGTTCTTCAATTGCCCATTTAAATGGCTAGAAACCTAAATATGGGCTAGCACAGTAATTATCAACTGGATTTCAGAATCAGTTCTGCACTGCAATGCAAACTCATCCTCTATAAAGGCCAAAATCATTTTGTCATGAAACTGTGGCTAATTAGGATGCTATCAGTTGTCTAGACAGTCACAGCTGCCCTGAAACCACTCTTGGAAATAATTAAAATTTATGGCTTTCAGCCTTTGGATGATCTTTGAATAAGGGAGCATCAACTCTTACAGTCCACTCGACTCTGTATATTCTCATCACAAAAGACACTTAATAAAAGCCAAGGAGCTGGCTTTATTAGTTACTCAATGTCATTAGCAATGTGTTTCACATTACTGATTTTGAATTCACTAAGTAGCAATGTTTTTTCCCTTTTTCATTTCCCAGCACAATTGCATTTGAAGTCTCTACAAGCTAATGATATAAAAGCCAAGGAGCTCTCAGTATAGACTGAGCCTACTGCATCATACCCTGAATYATTCACAATTTGCCTGTGGAGTGTGTGAGTACACAGGCAATAATCCACTATTGCTCCTAGGCCAGACTAATCTAAGCTTCCACAAAAGCTGGAAAAAAATGGTAGGACAGCAAGAAAGGGGAAGAAAATTTAACCTTAGCTCATACAGCTTTAGCAGAGCGTCCACTCATATACTAGCAGCAATGCCAAAAGACCAATGCCACAGATTGTTTAAATTTCAAAATTGCTTGCAACTTTTCACTGAGCCATTTGTGTTATTACAAGGCAAATATTTTGTCCCTTTACTCTTTGTTCCTTTTTTTTTGCAAGTCAAATTGCATAAAAAATACTTCTGAACTTTGTGCTGGAGGATTGAGGACAGTGAGAACTGGAWGGGATAAAAAGGGCTGCAGCACAGCCCAGTGGGCTCCTGTCACCACTTCCCAATTCCTGTCATCAAGATGAGTGAACCAGATTTAGCAAGATGATAAGAACAGGCCAGACTCTGTCGTTTTACATAATGATGAATCTTCATAAATTCAGTGCCACTAATTAGATTTATACCTGTGGAAATCAAGTACACTGCTTTGCTCTTCTAGAGCTTTCTGTTTCTCCCAGCCTCAGGGCACTTTACTGAACAACCTCCAGGCGCCCTCAGCAATGCTCCTGCCATCATGTCACTTCCACAGATGTTAGGAAGTTGAAAAGAAGTGTTCTGGGTACGTCTTTTGTATGCACCTTGAAAAAAAGCACATTGAACTGCATAAAAAAAACAATTGATTGAGTAGGAAAATGTCTGCGAGTATCAAATGTCATCAGATTTCCCAGCTAATATTCATTGCTGAAATAAGATTGCAACAAGTACTTTGATTCTTTGCCACCTGACAACTTTTCTTTAATATGATGTTTYTTATCTGCCTAAGATGAGGCATGGTTTGCTGTTAGAAACAAATTATAATGATTTCTGCTCCGTTTTCAACAGTTGAAACATGCGCTATTGATTTTTTCCTTTCTTATTTAAGGTGTGTTAATGGCTTATCTCCTTGGTTATCTTTGCCATAGTCAGAGCAACTTCTAAGCCAAGTACTATCCAAATTTTGCTCAAAAGAATTTAAAGTTAGCTTTGAATCCTGTAACTTGACTTGCTTATCAAGGTCTGATGATCAGTCTGCATGCATCCAGTGTGAAATTATACCTCTGGAGAAGGTGATGCTGCCATCCAAAAATTGATTACTTAGCTAGGTAAATTTATGATCTTCCAGAAAAAGTATCAATCACTGAGACACACTAAAACTAGTGGACTTGAAGACAATGGCAAAAGTTTATGTTTAAGTATAGGGAGGCCTGGCTAAACAATTATTTCTCTTTCCATAAGGTTGAAGAGCAGATATGAATGTCATTTCAGACAAGATCAATCACTATTCAGGACCTCACAGGCATGGATAATAGGCTGTGCATTAGCATCACAAAAAGGTTTCATTGCCACTCTGAGGATGCAGTGTGTCTTGCTGCAAAGAGAGAAGTGATTTAATATCTTTTTAAAATAAAAATATAACCCCTTTGGGCAACACCAGGCACAAGAGATGGCTCTGTTCCCATCTGACAGAGAGAAGCAATGCTCACAGCAAAGCATGTTTCTAACAGCGTGTTAACAAGAGAACTGCAGCAGTTCTTGATACTGTTTAGAAAACATGGAGACTTTACAGTATTTCCTGATGGAGAATTTCTGTAAATATTATGGAGAACTTTAGTCAGTGAGTATTTATTCGAGTGGGAAAGAGGCTAAAGGATTAGAGGCTACTAATTACCAAATACCCAAAGAGGATAACAACTGATCAAGTTACAGGTAAATAATTACCATTTGATTGCAGCCTCTAAATAACTATTTTTAAYTAAAAAAACATTAACAGATTGTTTTTACATGTAGTCAGCTATTAAGTCATCAGAAAATTTTCTTTACAGTACAAGTGGTTAGCTTTTCCTTTTTACTATAAAAAAGGGGAGAAAAAATGGTGTACTATAAATGGATCCAAAAGTGACATTACACCTTTGTTGTGTTTGGAATGGTTAGGGTCAGCATTTTATAAAAAGATTGTATGTGTTTGCTTTTTTTTTTTTTCTCTTCTGTCAAAGGACAATTTGATGGGTTAGGATTTATACATCCTCTTTTCCTTCTAAAAAGAAACAGGAAACATAGCATTTAGTTGTGAAAGAGACTAAAATGAAAGTATTTTGTGGCAGATGGGATTTTTATGAGCTGTTTGTCACTGTATACCAGTCTTGTTAAGGAGAAATCGTTTTCTGCTTCATTACACTAAGATAGCTCTGTTTAGGGCTCCACTCAACTGTGAAATTACTTTAAAACTTCTATAAGGAATAGAGATGGGACTTTTTATAAAAAAAGAATTGCTAATACAGTACAAGGAATAGAAATAAAATGGTCAAACACACTGGTTTTTTAGTAGCAGAGGGGAATATAGAAATGTTGCATTGCATACTTACACTTAATCAGCTGTTTAAGATAAAAAGGGACTACAGAGAGCTATTATTTTCTACACCTAAAAAAGGCAACGTTCACTTTAGTCGACATAAAAAAACTCAAAAAGCCATTAGGGAAAAAATTTAAACTACGTTGGATTCTTTGTGCTGCTTTTGAGGCAGATAAAGTACAAACAAAAGAATTAGATGGACACAGACCCAAATATAAGTATAAAAACACTGGGCCAGATTCTCATTTGCCATCCACCCATGAACTCTGGCAGGATTATGCTGTTCTTAAGCTTTTCTCAAGTGTAAGCTCTGAATCCTTAGACCTTTGTATCTTGCCCTGGCAACTACAATTTCACACACTCCCCATAACCTCTCTCTATGGTAATTCTTCACAGTGACTATGTTTCTGACTCTTTTTGCCATGTCATTTCTCTTTCTCTCTTTTTTAATGTCGCATCAAGTCTTTATTCTATGATATGAACTTTAAAAATTCYGCAATAAACCCTCTCTATTCTTAGTGTATCTTGTCATGCTTTTGTGGAAAGTTCATCAGGAAAGAGACTTGCCACAAGGTAAAGCTGGGTTGCAAGGACATGGCTGACCCATCTACAGCCAGGGGTCAAAAACTACCTAGTGGGCAGCTCCTCTTTTTCCTGCCCTGCTTATACTGGTGTGAACTCAAAATTTTGGTGTATGCTCAYGTAGAAAAGGTTGATCCCTGTCAGCCCCTCACTCTCTATGTATGTTTTAAACGTTAGTAAATCCAAGTGTCTGACCCTAACTCCACAGTCTTCAAAAGCCAGCTTCTGGGAATGGTCTGTTYTTTTAGCAGCTGGAAGCTTTCCCTTAACCTTCAAGATCAGTGTCAAGCCCTCTCCTGCTAATATTGCACGGGCTATGTGGAAAGACACATTCTCTGACTTTCCTACTCTTTCTACCAATAGGCAGGAAAGAAAGGAACATACACCTGCTGTAAAAGCTTTGCACAACACAGTGTTCTGGGAATGATTGCATCAGGAGAAGTCCAGATGATCTATTTCAACACTGTAAGTCACTCCCAACCTCCTACTTCAACTGAGACAATCTTCACCAAAGTTCTTGAGACTTTCCAGCAGGAGAATTTCTAAATTTTCAGATGCTACATCTAATTTGTCATATYCCACAGAACACTTCCTTAATGTTGGAACATCTCAACAGGACATCCATATATGAGGCAATCACACCAGACTCTATTATAAAAAATGGATAAAATAGGCACTTAACACTGTTATTTGTCTACCTTTGGATGACAAACATTTTTGGATGAGCTGAAATATGATCAACAGTCAGGCAGAATAAGCACTTCTGAAAAAGAAGGCAGTAGCTGATGAATATCGATGAACAGATTTCCCATTCTTTTACCCCAGGTTTTATAAAAAATAAAATAAGTGTTTGGTCTGAAAAAGAACATTTAAACAGAAWTTTTTACGTGAAAAACCTGGGCACGTATTTTCTTTATGCATATGCATTTACAAGAGTGACCTGGGTAGGAATTAACTTCCAATCTTTTGAGGGGTCTTGGCTTTTAGGTTTACTTGTATAGTCTTCTTACCAGTTAAAAAAAAAAATCTTCTGGTCATGTCTGCCATGAAGAACTGATTATTTGAAAGTATCCATTAGGTGTTAMCCTGTACATAGAAATTCACTGGTTAACAATCTTGAAGGAAAAARGTCATATGGATTAGCTTTAGACATTCCTTGACTAGTGAGGAAAAAATGGCATTTAGCCTCTTTTTTTGCATAAARACCATTGATTAAACAACTGTGTAAGCAGAACTATGTCTTTTTATCAAAGGTCCATTTCCCTACTACATAAATAAATAAATAAATAAATGAAAAGCAACATAGCAAACTCTAGAAAGAGGTTCTGAGACTACCTTTTTTTTACGTAGTACTAAAATTTTTTCATGTCATACAATTCATTTTTAAGATKAAACACCAGACAAATGCTCTGGATTATTCTTATTTTTGGGGAGCCTTTCTGTATTGTTGTCATCTCTGTAGAAAAATGCTGTGCTTGAGCAACTCCTCATGTATTTGGGGGTCATTGTTTCTCCTAGTCATGTAGTTAGTTGTGCATGGGAAATGCAGGGACTGATGCTTACTAATACAGTAACACTTAAAAGTATTGTAATTTTCTTCCAATCTGTGAGAATAAAACTAAGTTATTGAGCATAGCTTTTTCTGTCCAAGTGAATTAAAATTAGAAAAGGCAAAATAAGTAGTACACAAGGGTAGAAAAATATAACTGCTTCTTGAGCTATTGAAACCAAAATAGATCCTACCTTAGACACATTTAACAGTCTGAAATGAGAGTCTTAACTGATAGAAAAAGACATAACTCTATGACAGCCAAAGGCAGTTTATCTAAGCTGAGGATCTCTTTTACAATATTTTTCTCAAATGATGTCCCTAAGCTATTAACATGACTAACAAGGAAGTCAAAATCTGTCCTTTGGCCACCAATTATGACCTGATGTGTAGCACCCTAACTGAAGTCATATTTCAAATTGAACATAGAAACTGTGAAAAGGCTTGAGAATCCAGTTAGGAAACTTTAAATGACTAAACTCACAATTTGAAAGTAAAGAAGCAGTTGGTTTTCTTGCCTACAGAGAATGTKCTGGCAGATTTTATTATGAAAAAGATCAAGTCCTCCAGACTTAGTGACAGCTGAATCCTACAATATGCTCCATTTGGTAGTAACTCTTAGAAGAGATATATGTCTCTTTTTCCTGTTAAAGATAGGTGTTATGTCTTCAGTATCACTGGTGCTGAGTATAAAAGCTTCCATCATAAAGATGAAGAGCTAGATAGTTACTCTCATGTGGCTCTACTAGATAAGTTTTTATTATCTTGCAATGCTTCAGAATGTCAGGCATTTTTATTTCAAAAAATGTAGAAGGATAAAACTCGGAAGAAAGGAAATTAGAATTAGAGGAACTAACTAAACTTTTGGGCAAATCTATTTTCCTTGCTGTCCTGTATCAGTTCACCTGTTTCTCTGCTTCCTTCTTTATGCTCCAAATTTTTCAATGCCTTTCTGCAGTGTCTAGGGGGAATAACTCTGTTTGTTGTTTTGGTTTTGTGGYTTTCCCCTTGCAAACTGATGGATTTTTTTACTTGGGATGGTACAGCTGTAGATTTTTGAGGTTAAAAATGAAAATCGTCTCACTAAATACCATAGGTCATTTATTCCCCCTGTTCATACAGTTTCCTAGGGCTGGAAGTGCTGTCTTTGTCTTCCACAAGGGCAGCAGCAATTATGGATGGATCACTGAGATACCTAAGCATACATTTTTTGGGAATTGGAAACTTCTGGARAGACATATGAATTTCCATAATTTTTTTATTACTTCTCAGAAGATAATTCCACAAAGAGTATATAAACTACCRGTTAGGAGACCTTGATCATTATCTAACTGCTCTTAGCAGGTGCAGGTGTTCACAGAGAGACTGAATCTTCAACAAAGATGTTAAGTCATGACTCTTAAATGGGGGAGCAAGGTCCACTCTGTTAAATGATATACAAATATTGCTCASAGAGCTGTTATAAAAGAGGACTGAAACGCCTAAATGCTTTTGAAGTGCAAAGGACGTCTGAATCCAGAAGCCTTCTTATTTGCCATTCTATATTCTCTTCAGTGAACAAAAGTTTTTATATTAAACTTCCCTACATTCTTTCTGTACCATTGTGCCCACTGTTTTCTTAGGCAAGCTGCTGGGAGCCTTAGCTTCCGAGTTGCACAAAGGCAGTCTGGTAGTGGCTACAGCCTATGAACAGCCTGGTCTAACAGGGATCCACTAAGGTACAGTTGATCCCAAGTAGTACCCTTGGCAGGGGCCCTGAAGCCTGGGGAAAAGCAAGGACCTATTCAGACTCAGAGCAAAGTGACTCAACTMATTTTTCTCAAATACAGTACTCTAGTGCCATTCCAGTGACCTGGAATATTGCACCTCTCCTCCAGCCATGTTACTAGGTAGCCATGGCTGCCTCAAACCCCATACCATCCCTACCTTGTGCACACCTTGTACACCACAGGCAGCGTTATCTCACTGTAAGAGGACAAGCAGACAACGCTCTTATGAACACRGTTTAGTGGTGACCTTGTCAGGGTTAGGTTTACAGCTGGACTTGATGATCTCRATGGTCTTTTGCAACATAAATGATCCTAACAATCTATGATTCTATGATTTGAATACCCATATTTGGACAAACAAATCCTGCCCTAAACTACAAACCTTGCTGCTAAAATATTTTCCTTCCTCCATTCTTTATTGCCTCTCATTGATTTGGGGATGTCTTATTTTTCTCTCTTCTTTTTTTTTTCTTTCAATCTCTTGGATAAATTTTCAGTTAGGAGACGGCATATTTTCTAAATTCACAAGGATCACATATTTTTTCAGGAAGCCTCTGAAACTCTGGGGTCACTTTCTGATCAGACAACATGCTCAGACAAAATCTGCTATATAGGATTTCGAAGAAAGGAAGAAGAGACAATGTAATGTAATTTATGTTTACACAATGTAAACATAAATGCACAAAGAGGTATTTATTTAAGGATGTAGCAGCCTTCTGTTGYAAGAGGTAGCTGGGCAAAAGAGTGGGACTTCACAGTTATTTTAGAAAGGTTGAATAGTTATCAAAACTGAATTTGAAGTAAAGCAAATGTAGTATTTGTCTATATACTGAAAGCTCCAGGTCTTGATTCTCACTGAGGACAGGCAGCTTAGAACAGAAGTGTATAGCCCATGAGTATATTTCTGTGAGTGGTGAAAATGAGTGAAACAGCATTTACTCTAGGATACTGAAAGTCTATTGTCTCTACTGTCAACCTATTGTCTCCACTGTCTCTGCAGGCCTTACTCTTTGCTGTCCTGCTCTGGCTGGTCTGCAATGGCAACTTTACCTTTTTTTTCTCCCATAGGCACGGACAACTCCAGAGCCACTTATGGCAGCTGGCTATTGTCAGCCATAAGCCAGGGACTGCTGCTTTCTTCTGCATGYCAGATAAACAAGCTGAGACTGAAGTATATGTTGGGGGAAAGAAGATTTTTGAGCACGGATAGTAAAGGGATTTAGTCTAAAATAATTGGCTGTTCTTCAAGCATAAGCTCAAAGTGCTGGGGATTAGTGTTCTGTTTATTTTTTTTTCCTTTTTGATAAGTCTCCTGTTGTCAGTGTGTTTCTTATTTAATTAATACCACAGACAGTAAATCATTTCCTTGTTTCCAAATTATGACAGCTTTAGCCACTTTTAGAGTAAGAGCTGTTGTAGTGTGAAAAAAAATCCAAACAAATATATGCTTCAAAATTATTATTTCACCCTAGAGACTTAATTTATACAAAACAGATTACTAGAATACAGTAAAATTCCCATTAAAACATAAGTCATCAATTTTCTGTTGAATGAAGCATAACTTAAATTATGAGGATTTAATTATAGTAATGATTATACTGTTGGGGTTGAAAGGTGATTCATGTTCTGAGCTTGATTTTTTTGTGCTTCCTTTTCTGTATTTCTCGTTAGCTTTGCTCTGCAGGCTCCCAAAAATCTTTCTCTTATCAGAGTAACAGAGTCACTCCATAACCATGATTTTGTTTTCCCAGAAGCTGGTTGAATTTTGAAGGCATTCAAATTAGAAGTTTTTGAAATACAGAGCATGTCTCTAGTTAGTGCAGTAGCTCAYACTTGGCACCTAGGGATCTGCAGGGATTGCTGCACAATGGTTTAGCATGCAAGAGTGCCATTTTGAAAACACTTCCTACTTGCTGATTTCCCTGCCACAGGAGCATGCTGCCCCTAGCTTCCTTCTTCCCTCCACCTGATTCTTGTTTGGAGACTGACCAGCAGCTTCCCTGTGGTTTCTCAGAACAAATATTACACTTTAGCACATTTATCCCCTCTTCCTATTGCTTAGCACCCTTATTCCTCTTTGTCTTGCTTTGCCCTCTGCCTGGAGGGAGTGTTGGGCTGCCAGCACCCTGTTCTGCCCAGTGTGTGCCAGCATCGCACCCTTCAAAATGTGTGCACCTGTGGAAGCCTCACAACCTTTGCCTTGGCATCACCTCATCCATGCAGGGGAAGGAAGGAGCTGGGTCATCAGTCACAGCTCAGCCTGCCCAGGGAAGGATTTGGCAATCCCCTCAGAAAGTGGCAATGTGCAGCTGGAGAGCTGCAAGCGTAAACCAGAGCYAGCCCAGAGTGTCTGCTGGCACGGGATCACAGGATGACACGTTGGCAATTCAGGCAGGAAGGGGCCTCAGGAGGTCTCTTGTGCAGCCCCCTGCTCAAAGCAGGGTCAGCTCTGAGCTCACACCAGGTTCCCTCAGAAGCTGAGGTTGAATGGTTTCTTCATCCTCACGGCTAAACAAGAGAAAATTACCCAGAATCTTCCCTTTCAAYTTACACCCTTTATAAACTGCTGCCAACATACCTGTCTGGGGCTAGTTTTCCACCACCTTTAGGTATATAAATATTTAGTCCTGTACTATCAAGGACCACAAGGCAAAAGGAAATCTTAACTCTGATTTTGCATCTAAATTAATGTTATGATTTTCACATTTTGTAGTGATTTGTCAGGCTTCCTAGAAAAATGTGGTTTGTAACATATCATTTCTCTTTCAACTGATCTTTAGTAACTTTGCTACTCCTTGAGAGCCTTTATTTTCAGAATCCAAATATTTTTAGCATGCTGTGTTTTAGGGGAATAAAGGTGGCTTTTAAACTCCTATAGATTGGGATTAACATACATGCTGTATGAAAAGTAAAGTTAGATGAACATCTTTCAGTTCAAAGTTGTCTTCTCCTCAGGCAAAGGGAACAAATTGACCTATGCAGGACTCCAGTTTAACACAATAATTAAATCAGTATTCATATACTGAAAATCATATGAAAACCTTTCCAATCACACAAGGTTCAAATTTTTTCCTTTGTGCATCAGGTATTTTTATTCTTGAGATATTTTTTAAAACTTCCTTTGAATATTAAAAGCCAAAGTTCTCAGAAGATTCCTGACATAATAGAAATAATAAACCTTTCTTGGTAGGATTTTTTCTGATTTTTTTGATCATTACACAACTACAAAAAGAAACCCAAACTCAATTTAGTAATTTTTTAAATTTCTTTAGGTAAGAATTAATTTTGGTAGAAACAATTCCTACCTCTAGGTACAGCTTTTGTTTACCACAGGTAGACAAAAAGACCACTAGGATGGTAAGAAGTGCTTATTTTGTTAAGAGAAGACCAGAGAAGTAAGCCTGGTTTGTTTCATAAAAAAAGAAAAGGAGGGTTCCGAGTGACCCTTACAGATGGTGTAGGTGAGTTACACATTAGGGAACAGAAAAATTATAGCAGTAGAATAGAACTGATATAAGATCATCAAACATAAAAAACCAGTCAGGAATAAATATAGTCTTGTGACCAAAAGACTTCTGAAAGAAGCAGAATCCAGAGTACTCTCCAAAGAGCTTGCTTTTACCTTAAAGCTTAGCAAATTTATAGAAGGGATTACCTGATACAATGCTTGCTGCTTTCCCCACAAGATGCCTTCCATTCCCGTAATCTCACAATTCTATTTCCTAGTAGGTCATCCATTGTCTTAATATCTAAATAATTTCTAYTTATAATGGACAGCCCTTCTTTAATATTTAGCATCTCAATGAGAAAAACATTGCTGGGGGTATYTTAGATAATCCCAGAGAAACCCCATATCCTCTACTGTTCAAAATACCAAACTTCTTTCTGCGGAGCTGATCCTTAGAAGTGTTTATTTGACATCTTTGATGGGCACATGCCTTCAGCTTGTTTATTCATGAAATGGAACATCCTCTGCCATTATCACAATGTTTCTTCTAATGTTGTCTCCTAATAAAAAACTCCTTTTACCTAATTCAAAAATTCAAAATTCTTTGGTTTGATAAAATATCCTGAAATTTACTAAAAGAATACAAGGTAAAAAAAGGATGTTCTAGAAATGGGTCTTACGTATCCCTTAAGCCTGCTTGATGCTTTTATCAATTGTAGGTGATGTTGCAAATTCATTTGACTCTATGTCATAAAAATCTGATGCTGTGTAAATCTGTTTGCAGTATTATGACACATATTTTTTTTTAAAATATATAACTTGAAATAACCAGTCATACCTAAGTACTGAACCAGCAAACAAAGAAATCTACAAGCAATCTGATCCATTTCAGTGTTCACAATGCRTTAACTACATTTGTCTTTCAGCTGTGGTTCTAGTCTGAGTACAAAAATAGAGAGTATTGGGATCTAAAATCATGTGCAAGAAAAAGGCAATTCACATAAACAWGAGTATGGCAAGAAAAACGAACAGCTGTACCTAAATGATTGTAGTAGCATATATTCAGAATAAATTGTTTGATCTTCTGGTCAAGAAACCTAATCAATTTTGTACCATTCATCACCTCGCCTGAGTTTACAAGGAATACAGTTGATAATGTGTTTATGGCAATAAACCAGACCTCTCTAGATAAATACCTAAATGAAATGAGGATTTCCAGGTGTTATGAAATTATATGCAAACATCATCACTTCTACATGTGAGAAGTAGCACATATGAAAGAATTGTCATATAAAGGAAAAATACAGAATAGGAGATATTCAATATTTGGTTGTAATATTTGAGGGTATATTCTCCTTTTGGGAATATATAGATATATAATTTTCATGTCTCTATCAAGGTAAACTTTTGAATGCATAGAATCCATAAGTCTGTTTTTCTTAACCTTTCTTTATTATACGTGACAAGTTTCCTAATGTTCATCACTTCCATAATTCCACTGATGCTCTTTTACWGCATGTCTTGATAAATTTGTCTGATTCACATACCATCTACAACTGCCACAGTAAAAGCTGTCAATTGCTGAGGAAATGTGCCTTCTATAAATAGTAGATATATCTCTCTTTTCTTCTCCTACATTATCCAAAAACTTTTTTATTCTCTGCCACAGCACACAGTTTATTAATGCCAAAATTTCAATATTCTATTTGACAGAGTAGTTAACACTGGCACTTTTATAATGGAAATATAAACTTAATTATTATGTCATTCTGAGGTGTTGAAGGTGGGGTGCAGCTTTGGAACCTTGTGATTGGAATGTCTTCTTAGGAAAGGAAAAAGAAACTCAATGCAATAAAGTTCAATTGCAYTATTTGTACATTTAATTGGCAGAGGAATAAATTCAGATACCAGAAAGAATCTTAACCAGGAACTTAAGTTTATTTCTTCTTTTTTAAACTATTTCAGTCTATTTCTATTTTAAACTATTTCAGCTCTGGAGACTGACTCATTAGGGGAACTTTTACACAGTCCAGTGTATGAAAAAGAATGGCAAATACAAAATTGTACCTTAGTYCTAGTAATTTATGGATCATAAAACTAATGAGAAACTGTATGCGCACATATGTGAGAATGCATTGTCAAAACTGCACAACCCCTTCCATATTGTCTTAGTTTTGCAGAGAAGAATATTAAATTGTGCTGGTAGCTTTTCCTCACAGTAACCTTTTTTCCTTACATGCATTTGTCTCTATTTTTATCCTCTATAAGATGATCCAATATAGAGGCATGTATTAAGGAGCATTTTATGCCTTCTATATTACTAGAAAGATAAATATTGCAAATGTAAGCTGTTAAGTTCAGCCTGGACAAGAAAAATTCTTAATTTAAAATCTGGAAAAATCCTCCAAGTTGTCTGCTACACTAGTGAGATAACAAGACTGAATAAGTTGGAACTACTCAATGAACAATATACTTGCAATAGCTTTATAATAATGTTTAACACATTAAGAAATATTTTTTTTCAATTTTGATTAATTTCATTTGGTCATGAATTTCATTTAAAAAATGGCCTATGCCAGTTGTTTGACTAGGAATAGGGTTCTTTTATTTATATAACTTCCTATAAAAGTTCACATGCACTTTGTTGTATGTAACAATAAAAAGCATTCACTGCATTTACCATAAATTACATAGTATTTTACTTCTCATCATTTTTCTGAGCTTCTACTTCTCATACTACAAACAACCTTGCAGGCACTCTGCAGTGATGATGTAAAACAGTATCAAATGCCTTTTACTTCTCCATTCCCTCACTCAGCACTTCAGTGCTTCCAATATTTATACTGAAATATGTCACATCTACTGGGCAAGAAGAGGTTTTTTTGACACATTTCAACACTGCCCGCTCAAGTAATTTTTTTTATTAATATGGGGAAAAATTAATTAAGCAAAAGTTTCAATTTATTTTTGCATTCCTGYCTCAGGAATTTGTAAAAAGGATTAAGCATACTAAGATGATGTGGSCTCTGTATCACTGAAAGCAGGCATATATGTAAACAGCAGCTGAGAAACTTTTTCCTTAAGGCCTCTCTTTTACAAACTCTAATCCCAGGAGAAATGTTGAGCAGCAGCAGCAACAGTTTCTATGTGGATGAGTGAAAGAATGCATTTGCTGAACACCCATAGCACTGACCAGCTAACTATTTTCAGTCAGCACAATTCACATACCCTCATCCTTGTCACACTTCCCAGTCTGATCTGGTGATAGCAATACAGAAGAACTAAGAACATTGACAAATTCTTTTCATTGGTGCACTGCAGAGGTACACAGAAAAGGTGAGAAATCCCACATAGTAAGGGAACATTRAAAAATACTAAACAGTAAAATTACCTAAACTAAATATCAGCTTGTTTACAATTTTATTTTAATATCTATATGTTTACCATTTACACCAATTTAACATTTCCATGTTATTTTTGTTTAATTAAACATGCTTATATATAAAGGTACAGTAAATATTTTTAAGCTTCTCCATGCAATCGACTCTGCACCATCTGGCCTCAAAGCCAGATAATACTCACTAACACTTCTAATTTATTATATAKTTTTATTCTGAATGATTCAGAAGGCTCTGTGATTGCTTTATGCTTCATAATTTCTGAATGCTTTCGAAAATATCTCAAGAAGAGGAATGGAGACTTCACAAGCTCCACCAGAACCAGAACTCTTTGAAAACCACTCATGTAGGTTCAAACAAAACTTCATTCTATATCTCCAAGCCACAAGAGACAGTAGAAAGGAAACAAATCAGAAAACAGCTTACTCTCTGGCAGTAGCTGGGTCTTTAGCACTAGATAGTTAGCCTTTTATAATTCAGAAAATGTTAACTATCAAACTATATTATTTCAAGCATGAGGAGAAACCCCAAACAGCAAACAAAAAACCAACAACTTTTAGATTGACTGTACTGGAGTTCTTTAGTTTACAAAGTACTCCTTTAGGATTTGAGTTAAATAGTTACATGCCAGAGCTTTACACAGGTTTTTTTTCAAAATACTGTGCATGCCTTGAATTTTCCAAAAGTTTTTTCAGATTTCTTGCCGTCCAACAACTAAGTAATAACACACTGTCTTGAAGTTAATGTAACTCAGGAATGGGAAAGTAGGGAAAGACTTTCTTTAACAAATAGCAAGTTCATTGAAAATTGAGGGTTGGGAACACCTGAAATTTTTCACAAAATCAAGTCAAATGTATCAACATATTGTTTCAGACAACTGAAAAAATTGACAGTAAGCAATAAAATTTATTGAACTCTGAATAATTTTCTGATCCTAATTTAATTCTGCCTTACACAAGGCTTCTCATGAAGAGCCTTAGACTTTTGATTGCTCTACTTTTATGGTCCAAAGACAACCTACATCCAAAGACAGTTTTGCAGGTATCACACCCTATTTTGATGACCTTGGACTACCATGTCTGACGCATGTGAAATCCATCATGTTAGGAGAGGGCACTATAACACATTGAGCAGACTGACATCCCAAGGAGTTCTAGGGTTATTGGCCCTCCTTTCAGAAGAGCTGAGACTGTCAAGCTAATATGTCTGAGTAGATTCAGTCAACAAAAGTTTTTCTCATTAATTTTATTTCCTATTGCAAATTTTGGCCAAATTTTAATGTCATATTCTGAGGATTGAATCACTCAATCATATATTGCAGGACATGTATTTCATATGAGAATAAATTTGCAATATAGCATACCACTCTGAGTTGTTGCAGCTAGGCACTATATAGGAGATTGACTGATAATTTCAAGCCCTCACCCAGCATACAATTTAGTAGTGCATTGAATATGTATTCCTTCATTGGAAAAGGGGAAGGAAAACAAGTACAGCAAGCAAAAAATATGACTTTCATTTGCAATTGAGGCTCAAGTAATTATGTTTGCAGCTTGAATTTTAAATTTTTGTTGTTACTCAAGACTTTAGTYCGCTTTTAATTAAGACTTGCATGTTGGTTGAAAAAATAAAGCATATTTGCATAGAAATAACCATGCAAGCAGAAATCTTAATTTTAAGTAATTTTAATCACTTTCCTGGACTGGCAATTATTTCTAGTTGATCCATTTGAAGTGATTCCTTGCAGCAATTGAATATATTCACACCAATTGATGTTTTCCYTGGGACTGAGAGATCATGTGTATATGGATATCTCCAGGAGGGAGCAAACAGTATTTTTTATCACAGCCTGACAATTAACAGAAATTCTTAGTCCATCTTGCTTGAGCTCCAAAAAAATAACATTATAATTACTTGTAGCTCTAGGTAAGAAAAATATTTGGTGTTATAGTGGTGAATCAGTTTTAGTGATATAAAAGTCAGCTGATGATATATATGCTCTGAGCTTTAGCCTTTAACAGTACAATAGATATTAATAAGAAAGGCAAGGTCAATTCTACTGCATCTGCTGTTGTTGCTTCATGCTACAGGCAGATAATCTGGGAGACAGAGCCAGTAGAGAATCCAGCTAATGAACTCCCTTGAGACTGATGCTTTTCATAAGCTGAAAACCAGAGGATTGCTTTTAGCAACCTCAGTGATGGAAAAATAGTTAAGAATATACTTTGCTGCTAAAATGTCTTAAAAAGGTGACAAAACTAATCCTTTTCCATGCAAAGAACCTGTACCATGTTCTAATTTAAACTTATAATTATTTTTCAAGCTGAAAACATTGAACAAAAACTGGATTTCTTCAGACTTCTTATGAGTGTTGCTTTATATTTGCTTCCTCCTGAAATTTTCAAAGAAGGAAAAATGAACATATTATAAATTACAGAACCCCCCCCCCCCCCATTTTTAACTGTGAAAGAACAAGAAACTTGGTCTGGAAATCTACTGATGCTGTGACAATTCCTAACTGACAGTGATGTTTTGGGGTCATGTGGAATACTTGTCTGCAGTGTAGCAGTGTAGTGCAGTGTAGCAGAGTTTTCCAGAGCATTTTTACTTCTCTATTAAAAATATATTTAGTAAGAAAACTTCACTAATAGATGGAACATTCAAAGAATTCATTAGCATAGTGCATTACACTCAGAAATATTAAATTAGCTGTTTTGGAGTATTCTGAAAATATTTCAGAGGATATTTGATGCAGAAGTGATGTGATTTACAGACTGAGAGGTATCCAAAGGATATATCTGAGTTTGTAAACTTTGCAGAGTCATGTAAGTTGCTATGTTTGCACCCTACTGCAATTCCTGCTCTTTAATTTAATCTTACATTTAGCTGAGCATTTTGTAAGATTGCTTCACATATTTTTATTTCACAGATTCACATAGTGAAGGCAGGAAAAAAGCAAACATGTGGGAAGATAGTCACAGGGACTTGAGTGTTTAATATGGAGGAGGTGAGAAGAGGAAAGGAAATTATGACAAAATGAAGTACCTTACATGCTCACAAATGTCTTCAAATTTCTGTTATTTCTGTTTGGGGTTATGTCTGAGAGATATAAAAATAAAATGATGAATGAAATAAAGGCATTGTTGAAATGCTAGTGGAAATATTTATGGCAAATTAGTAAGCAAAATTACAGAAAATCTTTATTTCAGAAAGGGATGTTTGTGAAAAAAACATCTTTATCCCAAGTGTGAATGCTGAAGTGGTGAAAAATTCCAAGCAGCATTTTTATTCTGCTCATTTTACTTTGCCTACATAGCAACTCTTCAAGAAATTAAAATTACTTTCTCCAAAAATTGGGAAAGAGTAATTCAAAAAGATTTTCTAGTTTCAGGCAAGCATAGGAAACAGAAAAAATTGCTGGAGAAATCGAGATGAAGTCAGTATGGAAGGCAGAGGTTTAGGAATGAAGAGGAGGAGATGGGCAGGWGTTTACGTTTCATGGTTCTTAAAAATCATTAATTTTGCACAGGGATAACATAGTCGTAGACAAGATTTACCACTGAGGTCTGTTGGTAATGCCTGTGTTGCCAAGGGCATGAGAATGAGGAAACTGATGGATGCCGTTGGAAATATTTAGTTATCTACTTCTATGACTACAACAATTACATTTAGGTTTCTTTTAGCACACACATCAGGACTAAACTCAGTTTTGTCTTGATGCAAAAAGGCTTAGGTTTTTTCCTTTTCCCCCCCCTTGTTGTCCTATTTTATCTTTTTGTCTCTACATCAGAGATCAAAGGCCAGAAAAATAACAAGATCTATATTTGGGGGGAAGGAACAAAGGAGGAGACAGAAAAGCTTTCTTTGCTAGGTGTGACTAGCTTGCAAATTGTGATGGTGGATAGAGAGGTCATAACAACCCTTCTCTCTAAATGGCTGTGCAAAGTGCAACCTGAAGTCCYACACGTGGATTTTTAATCTCCAGTGTGCTTAGGATGAACCAAATGGAGAAGTTCTGTGGAAAAAGGGAGGTCTAGACCATACACACTCCAATGAATGCCAAAGTCATACCTGGGTCAGAATTCACACTGGATCATCTTACACTGGTTCTTCTTGAGCACATAGCCCAAGAGACTTCTACTTATCTAGTCTGCAAACAGAAAGAGTGAAAAGTCTCCCTCCCTATCCTTCAAATATGGGAATTGATCAAAAGAACATAAGATTTGTGCCTTTTTTTTTTTTAATGTTCAAAACATTTTTAGCATAACATACACTGGAGTGCCTGATATTGAATGTTAACTTTCAGGTCAGATTCCATATCCTGTGCAGCAAGAACCATAACTACTGGGCTTCAGTTCAAGTGCAATTTATAATAAATTTAGCAATAGTAATTAACACGATGTTATCCGTATTCCTTTTTAAGGCATTTATGTCAGGTGTACAGAAAGGACAAGATCAGGTAGCAGGTCTGTATGTCTTTGCGTTTAACATGTGTGGAAACTCAGGAGACAGAGGCCTCTGGATGCAAAACTCTTCACTAGCTTCACTTACACAGAAGGGGAAGGCTTAGATATTAAAGATGTTTCAATAAATATAAAACTCAGTCCTAYATATTAGTTGGACGCCTACATTCGTCATTTTCTCTGTGTGGATTAAAGAAGCATCAGAAATGGCCAAGAGAAATCACATTTTAACTGGACAACTGGCTTTACCTAATTGCTTCAAATGAAAACAGAGAATAAAAGAAAGTAATTTCTACATATTACTTTGTCATAAATCAAATGTTTGGGCAATTAGCATTCTTCTGCACTATACAAAAAGTTCTACATACTACTTTTCATATTTTTTTCATTATATATGAAATAATTTGAGGGACAAAAACCAAAATGTTTGGAAGTAATGATGTTATCACAAGAAAAATGTTTTGGTTTTGTTTTTAATGRTCCCTCATTTAACTTTTGTTAGCAACTACAACCTAACTAATGCCATAATTCTGCACTGCATTTTAATTTAAATTTGTCATTGGTTAAAAATTCAATTGACTGTAAATTATCTTTAATCTCATTAAAGTGGTACCTAAAAATAATAACAATAACRAAAATAATAGCTTGAAGTTAAAAAAAATCTACATAGATCTTCATTACATATAAATGAAATACAGAGCTGGAGAGCTAAATGCAATTCTTAAAAAGTACTGTCTTGATTTTTAATTCTAGAGACAYTATACATAAAACAAGATAAAATGTGCATTTTCTATCAGCCTTCTTAATCATCATAGTAGTTACTATTGGCCAGACAAGTACTTATGAAGTATGGCATTGCTGTTGGCAAAACCATTTATCTGTATGACACTGTATGTCACTTTTGAACTTCGACTTGACATCCATAAAATTACATTTTCATCACACTGAAAGATCAAGCTTTCTGTGCTGACTCACTTGAGTCAACATTTTGCAAATGACTGGATTTTCCACTTGAACCATAAACCCTTGTGAATAATTTTGTGTATTGATGTCTGATAGCCTAGGGCACAGATCATAATTTCTGAGCTAAAGAAGTGTGAAAGCAAAATTAATTTCTTTTTTGCATATCAGATTACTATATACTATTCCAACTTCCTTTCTCATGTGGTGATTGTTAAATGTCTTACATACTGTTAAATTAGATGAATTTGCAGACACTCTAAAACTACCTAGTTCCCTCAAGACTTATTTTTAGTGTCTTTATAGTAATTTGAAAGATCAACCAACCCAGCAGACTAAAAGCTTTTAATTGATAATGGATTTTTTTCTTGGTGGGAAGCCTTTGGCTTGATTTCCAGGTAGTGTTTGCAAACTCAGCAGATATATGAATTTCAGATGAGCATGAAAATAGAAAAACTGCTGGTTTTTTTCCAATTTACTGGAGTGATTGGTGGTGTTTCATCTGTCTGAGCATCTGCAGCTTCAAGATGGATGAGATAYAACACACAGCTGGATAGCTGATCTCAAAAGCAACAGCCCATTGTGCCCTATATGCCCTGTTATCTGAAATGCTAGCTAAAAGTCYGCACAAAACTTTTATATTAAGAAGTTAAAAGTAACCAACTGCAGGCCTTGTCTTTTTTGGATGACAAAATATCTTCAGCAAAACAAAGCTTCACTGGAAAATGTTAGTTATCCAGGCTTTCTGAAATGTTYCCCTCCAAACAAAATTTGTTACGCAAGCTTAACCACAGCCCAAGGGAGGATATCAGGTGACTGTCTAGGATTCCTTTAAAGTTTACACAGACTGGATGTTGGTAGAATTTGCAGAATCCCTTGGGATCTAGTTTAGCCCAAAACACCTCCATCCCCCCAGATAAACCAGCCTTGCAGTTGTCAGCAGATGCTTTGTGGAACTAATATTCTAAGACCACTTCCACGAATGTCTTTCAGGAAACCTTCAAATGCTCCTGTCATTGTCTCCTGTGGGCAGTGTTTTATCCAAGAAAAAGGAATGACTTACAGTAATGTCTCATCTAGAGCTCTATACCAAAGAACCATTAACCCACTTCACTGTAAGGTTGTATGATGTGATTCCTACACAAACGTGCCACGTCAGTCTCCAGCTTGGGTTTGACTTTCAGTCATGTACTGTCTGCATGCTCATCCATCCTTAGGGTGWTATGTTCTGTATGTGTGGCTAGGACAGTGTTGGCAACACATGGATGTCTTGGCTACAGCTGAGCAGTGCTACAAAGCATCAAGGCTGTCTTTTCCCACCCACATCCCCAGAGGTCACTAGGCTGGGGGTGGGCAAGGTGCTGGGAGGGGATGCAAGACAGCTGACCCAAAATGACCGAAGGGATCATCCATGCCATGTGATGCCATGCTTAGCAACAAAAGCCAAGACAGGGAGAGGAGACAAGGAGGCAGACTTCTGTCTTGCAATGCAACCACTATGCATAGAAAGGCCTTCCTTCCCAGGGAGTCCCTGGACATCACCTGCTAATGGGAAGTAGAGAATAAATAATTTTGTTTTCCTTTGCTTCTGTGTGTGGCCCTTTGCTTTTCTTTACTAAACTACTTTTTTTTGATCCATGAGGGGTTCTTCTTATTTTCTTCCCCTGTCTTGCTGAGGAAGGGTGAGCRTTTGAGCAACGTGGTGGGCATACAGGGGCCACCACAGTTACATGCAAACTCACTTCTTTATTGCATTCTTGAAGGCAGATGGCAAAACATCAGAGAACATGCTGTGTCTCCACCATGTATTTTTTTACAGTTTATGAAGTTCTAAAACTTCCATTTCCCTTGTGCTTTTTAAAAGTCAGGGCAAAGAAAGATGCTTGCCAGATGCAAGCAACGAAGAGACATCTGAACATCAATAAACTCATTTTCTACCTTCTATAGGTGAAWGAAATGAAAATAGCTACAGATGTAAAGCTAAGGATGAGTTGATGAAAAGAAATCAACAGATCTCTTGAAAACGAAGGAAAATTGGAAGCTGATTTTGTGTTTGACTGGGCATGATCAGCAAGGAGCAAAAATCATCAAGTAGATCATRTCTTCTGTGCCTTACTATTATGCCATTACTATTATGCCTTACTATTATGCTATTACAGATGATTTGAGGAAACTTACTCAGGATTTGGGTTCTGGCTCCCTTCTTTCCTCTTCACCCACCTATTGCTGGATGTCAAATACTCCAGAGAACTCGAGGTCTGTAATCCAAGGTTTCAATCAGTGATGGACTTTTCCTGTGTGTGGGCACAAGTCATGGTATAGCCTCAAAAGTGGGTCAAGTTGATCTTCTAGAATCCTTTTCACTCACAGTCATAAAGCAAATACAGATTTTCTCCTCAGCAAAGGGGATATATAGGGCTGTCATTCTGACTAATTGTATAAGATTATTTCTTCACTGCTGCCATCCCAGTATCTTCTTTGACCTTAAAGGATACCTAAATTCCCTAATACCCTTGAATTTGCAAGACTGTAATAGTCAGGATGAGGAATGTGAGTCTTTTTGTTACTTGAGAGATGGTGTGGGGAGTGCTCAGTGCAGTTTTGGGTACCTTCAAGTTTATATTCACCATAATTKTATTTTAAATAATATCAATCTTATCATTTTAACCAGTAGACATTTTCTATTTTGTTATTTTTTCTGAATCACTTTTTGTCATATAATACAGGATCATTTTTTTTGTCATGCAGTTTTAGTAGAAGCCATTTGTACTTGTACCGCTTCCCATTAAATCTTGAAGTTGTGAATTGCACTTCCTGTATCAGTGAAGCTTTCTGAAATCTTCCTCTTCATTTCTAGTAGCTGTGTCAGGAACAGCAAAAACCATATCATATCATGTGGTTGCTTAAAGCTTTTTTCCCTACCCTTACTAGAAAATTCAGTTTTACCACTCAATTTGTTGCCTGATAAATTAAACATTCATAGATTCTTTGCAAACTCTATGATGTAAATCCACAGATTGAACCAAGAGCACCATTTTTTGWCTGTGGTTTCTGCAGGGATTTTCACTTCTTTTTTCCTCCAGTTTCCTACAGCTTCTTAATAGATTGATCTTGAAGGCATGCATGAAGAATTGTTTCTCATGATGAAAGCACGTGGGCACTGTTGACTGCTGTGCCATATAGAAGCTAATCTGTTGTCTTGGTTCTGACATATTTCATCTGTACAGAGTTTATAGATGTAGTTCGTGGTGATGAAGGTTCCACTTGCTATTAGCAACAGCAGTCATCATCATTAAGAGTCTAGTCAGCCTGTCAGCAGCAGTCTGTCCATGACTTTGTTTTGTAAATAAAATACACTCCGACTTTTATACATTGTTTGAGTGTTCTGTAAACTGATAGTGCTTTCAGTGTTTCAGATACATCCTCAGAAACTTTTGTGCTTTCATTTAAAAATTTGTAATCACCAACTGCTTTGGGAGAAACTTATTCTGCAGGATGCCTCCACATCAGTAATTCCTTTTTCTAGGTAGCTAATAAAAACTATGAAATCATCAAACTGAGTGTGAGTTTTATCTCCTACCGGATGTCATAAAATTTCATCTTTTTGCTTGATAGTTAAATTAATAACAGCTACATAGCGTGGTAGGCTTCAATCATGGAAAATTCTGTCCTTTCCTGAGCTATCAAAGATTTATTTTTGCTTGTAATGTGCATACTGGAGCTTTTGCAGGCATACATTTTCCTCAACACTTCTAAATTAAAATCTCATCACAGTTGTTGCTTTCTTCCCCTTCACAGTAAATAAGATATGAGGGAATCACATGTTGTCAGTGGGATTTAAGAATCCTTTATGGTGCTAAGCTGAGATATGAAGTGCGCTTGCTGTTGTACTTTATGAAGGCACACAGCACCTTTCCTTGTTCCTGCTAATGAAAGTCATTATTGCATTGTAAATTCACTCTCAAACTCACTACATCCTAACTTCCCTGTCTAGATGGTCTCCAAAAAGACGCATTTACTGCTACTTTATGGCATCCCTAGCTACATATTTGAGACTGTGACTGAAAACTGAATGCTTTTGTTAAATGACAAATGTTAAAATATGCATGAAAGGCAAAATCATTTGAATTCAGGACATGAAAAATKTCAGTGCATATTTTCATAATTTCATCTCACAGCAAACAAACTGGAGTTTTTCTAWTCATTTTACTATGGAGTTTTTGGCCTGCAGTGTTCCTTTCTTCCCATAACTGTGAATGATTCAATTCCCTGGTCTGAACCCGTCAGAAGGTGCCTTGCCAGCATCACAACCTCTACTCAGGCAATATGGACACTGTGAGGAACCTGCATCCAACTAGTGGTGACAGGACAGGGAGCAGGACACAGGACTTACACCTCAGGGATGTGAGGGTGACTTGGCAGGAGCATTTGCACTACTTACAGATTGCTGAGAGCACTGGGGAACACTCAGCCCCRGAACATCCAGGTCTCCCCCAGAAGGGGAGTGTGCAAGGGTGGAACCCACACTCCTGGGATGGGATGTGCAAGCAACCCTCATTGCTGGGAGGACAAATGTRACTATTCGTATTAGAATAGAACCACAGAATCAATCACAGAATCACAGGATGGGCATGGTTGAAAGGGAGCACAGGGGACCAGCGGTCCAACCTCCCTGCTCAAGCAGGGTCATCCCCGAGCATACTGCACAGGTTTGTGTCCTGTCAGGACTTGAATATCTCCATGGAGGGAGAGTCCACAACCTCCCTGGGCAATCTGCTCCAGTGCTTGATCACCTGCACAGTAAAGAAGTTCTTTCTCATATTCAGGTGGAACTCCCTGTGCATCAGTTTCTGCCYRTTGCCTCTTGTCCTATTGCTTGGAACCACCCAGCAGAGCCAGGAAACATCCTTTTGACACCTTCCCTTCAGATACAGATAGACATTGGTGAGGTCATCCCTCAGTCATCTCTTCTCCACACTGAACAGGYACAGCTCCCTCAGCCTTTCCTCATAAGAGAGATGTTCCCTTCCCCTGATCATCTTTGTCCCACCCTTGTGGGACTCACTTCAGGAGTCCATGCCTCTCTTGCACTGAGGGGCCCAGAACTGGGCACAGCACTCCAGATGTGCCTCAGCAGGGCTGAGTGGAGGGGCAGGATCACCTCCCTGGACCTGCTGGCAGTGCTCTTCCTAAGGCAGCCCAGGATTCCATTGGCCTTCCTGGCCACAAGGGCACTGCTGGCTCATCGACAGCTTGTTGTCCACCAGGATACCCAGGTCCTTCTCCACAGAGCAAWCAGAACATTTTGGGAAGAATTACATTTGGACAGAAATTCACAGATGCATATTAATCTTTATGCTACAAACCGTGGCTCTCTGGGCTTTGGATGGGTCCAATCTGGCCAGCTCRAACCCAACTCCACAAGGACTAGCATAGACAGAGATAAAASACGAGAAGCRCTCTTTCCCACGGGGAAGCCAGTATCCTGTTTATTGGCTTGGGCCAGGACACTCCAGGAGATGGAGACCAGCCAGGCAGGAAAGAGGGCATACTCCCCTCACAGAGGAATTTTATACCTCAGGGGGAGGGGGCGGGGAAAGGGGACCATGGCCAATGGGATGCCACTGGGGAGGGGTGAGGGGAGGGGCCACCCGTGGGACAGACCASCAAGGGAGGGGGTATGGGGGAGGTACCATATGCCTACAAACTTCCCATCGCCAATGCGAACAACTAAATAAACTATTTAGCGCAAYACAACACCTTTATAAGCATCTAATACTGTGTTTTACCTCTTGTGTTGTGCTTTATCTGTTGCACTGCAAATATTGATCTTGCTCTCATTGTTCACTGATTRCTGGTTAATTACATGTTGTTAATAAATCAGTAAACCACTTTGATTCTGATTTGGTTAAACTATGTGGACTGAGTTTTTGCCTTTCACCATCTGGTGTAGGAGGTCAACTGCATCCTGCTCCTTATTTTAAAGAAACAAATAGTTCCCAACTGGCCAGTGCTAGACTCCCCTTACTACCAATAAATCTTTCTGCTCAGTTCCTACTTTAACTCTGTGTAACAGCAAGAGTTTTCAATACTGCTGACTCATTAGTAATCAATGTGAATTCATTTTTACCCTTCTATATGCTGAGGAGAAATGAGTACTCCCAAGTACAGCCTGAGAAGCTGATAAACCTAATTTTTTGAGTCATTACATGCTTTAAAATGGAGGACTATACTTACTGGAAAGTAATGAGATCAGGCCAAGTCATATTCTGATATATTGTGTGAAACATATATATGTATTTAACATCAAGGTAACATTCTGTGTTAATTCAGACAAAGTTTTCTTCCCTTTAGAGTGTAGTTGGTTATTGTTCAATTAATAAGTGTTTTCATTAATATAATTCATATACATATACTTCTGGGCTATATTATAGTCTGCTGAATGTCATGAGTAATAGTGTTTACTTTCAGATTAAAAGTACTTATTAAGTACTTTTAAAACAGGCCTTTGATATGRTATTTCCAATAGGGTGATTCCTCAGGTAGGCCAGAATTTTTTCCTCCATAATCCTCTATCCAGACCATCCTGACCTTAACAAAATCAAATGAGACCCTAGCCAGGAGGACCATTTTTCATTATTTTGGGCAATATCTGTCCTGAATGACAGATTTAACCCAATTAACACATTAATCAAGTTTTACCAGTCATTTTCGGTATTCCCATTCATCATGAAATCATTTCGTTTGTTCATACTTTTTAGAAGAATGCTTGCTGGGGAAGGCCAGGTCTGGACAAGGTCCCAAGCCTGAAGCCCTGCTGAAGTAATTGCAAGTCCCTGCTTGCAGTTCCTTCCAATTGTGGCCAAGGAAGCTGCTGGTCTGACAGCAGAGAGGGAAAACAAGAGAAGCCAAAGAAGTAGAGAGACTGGAGGGACTGATGAGAGAATTAGAGGAGGGAAGGAAATGGAACCTGGGCATTGACAGGCAGTTGATCAGCCTGGAAGAATAGGAGTCTGGAACAGAGATTGTTTTTAAGACAGGAACTGGGAACAGAAAGTAGGACAAAAATGGAGCAAGAAGCACAGAGGAAATGGGGAATGACAGTCACTGTGTGACTAAAGCCCTGACTTGGCAGAAAGCTATGAGCATTAACTGCATGCAAGGGAAGATCTCAAGACAGCAACCCAGAAAATAAAGATAAATCAGAGCATTTAATCTGCTTGTCAAGTMATTTTCTGTATGTTATATGGGAGCCCTGTAGCAGCCAGTTAAAACACCCAGGTCTTCAAGGTAGTATACATCTGCTCTCCTCTGGCTACTCTTTTCAAAACTCTTGCTTTATTATTTTTACTTGCCTTTAAGTTATTGCTAAAGAGGAAACAAGAATGTTTTAGAGAATTACTACATAATCCTCAGAGCTGTAGCCATCTTGTGCACTAGTTAAAGGAGCAACTGTGCGAAAAAAAAAAGTGATTATGTAACAAAATGCTGCATCATGAAGTATATAATCTGCTGAGAAAATGAATCCGAATGAGGATTTTTGTATCTTTTGAATCCTTCACTTTGCAACCTCAATAATTTATTTTCCTACTAGGAAGTTTCTTGTCTGAAGTTAGATATATGTGTTACCCCAGAAGCCCCAAAGTGTTTTCGACATAAAAGGACAACTGCTCGTACAAGGATGAAGTCATGTACTGTATCACAAACCTAGAAGCCAAGCATATGCTGATAYGCTTTCGTCATCACTTTGGAGGATTGGCCGGCTGGCAGCTGTCGGGGCAGCCTGACAGGGCAGTGGATGTCTTACCAGGGTTACTGCTGACCATGGAAAAAGGAGGTAGTAGATGATACCTCAGAGAGACAAATAACAAAATGGAAAGGCATAAGGCAGGCAAAAAGTGAAAGGAACTAAATCTTAAAACATTTGCAACAGTACTTGAGGGTGAGGACAAGGGCTTTGACCTTGACATGGGAGAACAGAAAAAACAAGTGCCTAATCACCATGCAGCATCTTCAACAGCTGTTCTGGTCTTCATGTAGATATTCATACAGTCTGAAAATTTGGTTAGTCTTTCAATTAATAAAACATTTTATGAGGAATCAGTTGTTTCTCCAAGATCTCACATTTTATGTTGGTTTTAATTAGTTATTAAACAGTTGCAGTCTTGCTTGGACTATACATGCTGAAAAATWAAATGGCCCTTCTGAAATGAATAATCAAAAATAACTTTGTACAGAATTTCCCATCAGATAGAAGCATAGGAACAGCCCCTGTCTCAATGAAGTGTTAATATGCTAGGGTAGGGTAAATTTTTATTTTCCAAAGGTTTCTAGATTTCCTAAGATACCTTTCCTTAAACTTTCCTTCAAAATTGCTTGTGACATAAAAGAAGATTTTCTTCAAGAATTATCCAACCATAGTATTTCCTAGAATTAGAGAGAGTTCCTTATCCACTGATGGTACTGTTCTGTTGTGCGGAAGTTAAGCACAGTGACAAGTCTCTCTCAGCTYTCAGACAAGGAGATTGGCATGGTACTCCCACTAATCTCCAAGAATCCTCCACCGAGACTCTACCTACACCAACAGCTGCACAAAAAATTGAATGCTCRAGATCAGCCAAAATGAGTGGTCACAGAGGTTCCAAACACAACATTACCCACCTCCTGTCCCTTGGTATGCCAAATCACCCTTTGATCCCAGGAATATGTCACACTAAAACAAACCCAAAAGGTTATTGGAAATTAATTTTARATGTTTGGGCATTCATGAAACTTTAAGGCAAAAGTGATGTTTAGAAAATCCAACATGAAAGAAACATTGGGCCTCCAATTATTCTGAAAAATAAAAGTGTAGGGAAAACATCACGTGAAATTGAGGCCAATATTTCGTGAATTATGTTCATACATTTTGTCTAGCATTTTAATTCTCATGTTACTTTTGTGCCTAGAATATGTAAGTGAACTATAGCTGATGCTGAATGGAGGTATGATAAAATGTCATTTTACATCTTTTTACTTTGGATTCATGATCCATATTCATCAATAAACACTGCTATAATCAAAGTGAATATATTTGATATATCTTTGATAAATCTTTCTCTGGAAAAATATTGATAGCCTGATTTTTCTAGTGCTTGTTGTTCAAGAAAAAAAAATTCCAAGCATTCAGGGCTGTGCTATTCAGATAATGTTTATCAATGGTATTGCAATAAAATTTGTGGGATTGGAATGAAAGACTTTTTAATAGGCTGAAAACAAATACACCATTGGTCTGGAAATGTAAAATTAATCACTAAGAGTACAGAAAAAGACCACCTGTGATGCTAAACTAATACTGGAAATGACTGGGGAAATGAGGAACAGTAATGCAGCTTTAATATTTTTGTATGCTGTTATCTCATTTAGTAAGTATAGATAAGCATTTTGTACCTGCTTTATTGTGATCAATCCAGCTTTCACAGTGACTCTGCACCACAGCAATCATCCACTRCAAACTTCCAGAGTATGAATTATTTGTTTCATAACTATTAACAGACACAATATAATTTTTTAAGAAATAATCTGATTAGATTTTCTTGCTGTAAATCACAGCCATAACCTCAGGAGTACATTTTCTTAATGACAAACACATAGAAATTCAGGAACAGCTTATTATTTTGTACAATATATTGAGCAAAGCTTTCCTTCCAGCTCAATAAAAATGATGTCTACAAACATCTTACCTTGTAATTAAACCAAAGAGACAAACATAATTGTATAAATCTTATAAACCCACATTTCTGGTTTTCTCAGCTGCTTTATTTTTCTGTTTATTTCCCTGTTGAGTTGTTTCCTTAATGATTAGATTTGTATTGATGATCATTTCTCATTAATAAGTTATACAAAATTATATTATGAGTATATCAGTGGTTTTTTCACACTATTTAATTCCTGCAAAAATAGATTAAATTTTTTATGCAAAGACAGCTGAAAATTCAGATGAATGTATAATGGGTAAATAATGTTCACTATCTATATTAATTAAAGTTTGTCTCTTAGTTTATACATTGCCTGTAGCAGGCTGCAAAACATATGCAAATGTATGTAAAACACATATTTATTTTTAGCTCTATAACCAGTTTCTCCAAATGATTTTTTGCTTCTGATTCAGTCGTAAACAGCTTATTAAAAATATAAAATAGGAAATATGTTTTTGTTATATCCACAGGGTAAATTTCTATTTGATTAATTTCACTTCTGCATTTGCTTTTCCAATACATTTTCTAGTAAAAAATAATTTTCTATAAATAATTTACACTAAAATAAAAATCAAGTTTAGTCAAACAGTGTCTATATAAACACGTAAGAATGCATTTAGCATTTTTGTGCCATGGAATATCTACAAGCAGGTTATATTTTCTAAATCTCATTAGTTATTAAAAATTACTTGTGACAGCTTTTAAATCTACAAGTTTCTTGTAAAGKTTTCTCTGTGATTATATAAACAGTAAGTAGAAAAATGTGTGCCTACTGACCAACAAAGTGGATATGCTTTCCAGCGCACCATGTAGTCCTATTTTAATTTTCCCTGCTTTATTCTCACAAGTACTTTTCATACTGAAGCCAAGGTACAGAAGAAAAGGCACAGTGTGTGCCCCAGCGTGGGCTCAAGGCTGGGCTGAGAACTCAAGAGTCAGAAGACACTGCTGGGCTAGATGTGATCTCTCCTGCTTAGCTGTCATTGCTCAAGGTAATGCTGTGTTTTTTCTTTTCTTGCCTAAGYATGCCATATTTCTGGATGTAAATACTCATCTTTTAAAAATGCTGTGCAATTCATAAATGTAAAGTTAAATTTACACAAGTACTTGCAAGAAAGTTCAATRTTGTACTATCAAATAGTCAAATAGTAAAATGTTCAGGGAAATCAAATAATGTGAAATATGAGTATAGATAAGCCAAATAATTTTTTTAAGTTTATTGCTAATGTTTGCTGTTTACTGTTGCATATTAGTGCATGTGAATCTTAGGAAATCCTCTAATATCACATAAGCATTTTTATATCTATGGGGAAGGGCATTTCCCCACAGATCTTTGCAAAGTTTGTTCCCTCATAATATTGTCAGTGTGTTTGGGACGCTGTTTCAGTTTTAAGAATGGTCCTCAAAGTCAGCTGTGTCTTGTTGTTGTCTRTCCGTCTTAAAAGAATAAACCAAATCTTGGRAAAATAAGGAAGTRCCATTTTAAGATTTGCATCATGCAGGTGTTKTGAGYAGACAGATTTTTTACTTTGWTTTTWTGCTGGAATTCATTTGCKGCCCTGAACGTATTCAGAGATACTGACAGATATTCAGGATGTGGGTATGAGCACATCCAAACATAGAGAGGCCAATCTGAGGGCTGGTTCTCTCAGCTGGGAATTGGCATAGGAACCAATGGATACACTGAGACATGATGGAAAGGTGGCAGGAGTTTCTGGCAGAAAAAAYCACCTATTTATCAGTCTGTTGGTTGCAGCTTTTGCCTTCTTAATGACTGGATATGGATAACTGCCCTGGTGACTGATATCCAAGTATGCTAAAACAAACTGATAGCAATAAGTGTCTTTTTTTCTCCRAATATTGCCTGGATTTGTGAATTACAATTAATAGTTCAGCTGGAAGCACTTGCTATGTTATCTTTTATGAGGAAGGCTACATATTTGTAAGCTTGGTTTATTGTATCAGTTCATGCACTTCATAGAAAACTGCAGAGGGGTACCCGTGAGACCGGAATGCCATGACCCTCTTAAGAGAGCTCATTAACATGATTTCATTGGACATGCAGTTTTGCCATTTCTTTGACAGTCTGCCTGTTAGCATTCCAGTTGGTGTTGCCAGACATCCCTCAGAACTGCCAGCCCACACTCTGAACCTGTTGTTCTGACAGCTCTAGCAAGGAGTATTCCTCAGTAGAAAATAACTTCATTGTTTAATCTAGACAAGAGGTAAAAATTTTATTACAATCTTAGGTCTTAGGAGCTCTTGGATTTTAGTTCTACTTCGCTCAGATAACAGAGCAATCTTGTTTTCAAGATCAAAAATACAGAGCCTGATTTTAAAGTAAATTTTATGTTCCCTWTTACTAATGTCTAAATTTCATCCTATCAAAAATTAGAGAAATTGCTTGCTCTTGTCTTTTTTTTTACTATTTTGTTGTAAAATACCACCTAAGATCCAGCCACTATGTCTTCATCTTTTTAATCTGACAAGCCACATATAAAGATTCAGTTCAGTGTTTATCACAGTATGAAAGTTATAAAGCTCTGAAAAATGTGGTTTCAAACATAATAGAAATGGTGACATACCCTAACCTGTTGTGGCAGCAACAACATTGCTRTAATATAAAAGGTTACTAAGACATATTGGCAGTCAAGGCTGCTTGCACTGCTATGATTGCTCTTTTTATAGGTATGGTAATGCAGCTCAGTTCCCAAGTATCACATGTTGGCAAATGAGGTTATAGCAGTCAGGAAATATTCTTCCACATGAAAAGAATTTTTTTATTTGTGTCTTAAAGCACTGGTGATGACATTTTCTCAGCTGCAAGGCCAAGTCTAGGAGAAGCTACCAGTCCAATCAGTGTTAGCTGTATCTCTCATTCTAGGAAGAAAAATGCTGTTGAGGAGAAATGTTTAATGTTGTTCAGCAAAAGGCTAAAGATAATTAAGGGTATAGAGTGAGAAGTTTTGAGGTATGATAATGTCTTTCCCCCAGAAACAGAGAAGGAACTTTTAGAATATGTGATGCTGGTATGCAAAGTACTGCCAATGTACAAAGAGGAAAGTGATAAAGASGATACTATATTTAAAATGTCAGCATTATGTTCACTGGGAATAGAGTAAGGAATATGTAGGTGGTAAAAGGAGGAATATAAAATTCTGTTCTTATATATATTGCCAGAGAAATGAAATTTTCAAGGATGCTTGCTCCCAAAGATTACCTAGGGCTGCATAAATAAGTATATAACAAGTGAAGTAATACAGTAGTGTAATTACCAAGGTGCCAGAGAACAAGAGAAGATAAGAAAGAAATCTGCCAAAGAGTTGGGCRTTTCAATAAACATTTTGGCATAGACATAGAGAAAGTCTCCCTGAMCACTCACCCACAGCATGAAAGAGCTCAAAAAAGCTACAGTCATTTTGCACAGCGCTGACTCCTAGGTGTCCTCCAAGTCCATGCAAATAGAACCTTGWACTTCAGAATCCTGGTTCTCATTCCTGCTGTTTTCTTAAGCTTAAAGTTCTGAAATATTTTAATGGTTAATTTACAGCCTTCATAGTGGCATGTTAGCAGTGGGAAACTGATGGTCCTTGTTTTTGAGGTGTGCTGTGTTTTGCTCCATTAAGCTAGTGCTTAAGAGATTATTGTTTGAGAAACTCCTGGAACAGTTTTGGAGGCCTGTCCTGAGAGAAGAGAAGCAAAACCTCATTCAGCCTCATGCACTTTGATTTTGGAWACAGTCCCTGTTGCATAAAATCTCCCAACTCTTGCCCAGCCATCCCTCAAAAGGTGCTAATTGACCTGAGTCATTATYGTGCCAGTTGTGTGCCATTTATTTTGCACTGGCGAAATCTGTCTTCATACAATACCTTGCCTTCTAGAAAAACTGACCACATTTCTTACCCAAAGTCTCATTTGGTTRTTATCTCCCATTTGATCTGTGGTTTCAAGGTTCTGATCATCTTYATCTTTCAAGACCTAATTAATGTTTATTGGTGTTAGAAAGCTACATTAGTTTTTGTGCGCCAGTAGCTGAGAGTAGTGCCATAAACAATGACATTATGCCCTCCAGCAAACATGCAAACTGTGAAAAGTAGGAGGTCCTGTGTGACAAGGCTTCAGCTGCGTCATTCCTGTGATTACAGATGGGTCTGAAACTTTTTTAATTTCTAAGCTTCCTTTCCAACAAGCAATAGTCATTATTTCCACAGTGAGAGCACAATAGCAGGATATATTGTTTGTTAATTATTCAAGTAATTTTTTCATCCAAGGAACAACAAATATCATGAAAAATAAATGTAAGTCGACAGTGTAACACATCAGAGGAGCAGTGCTTTCAAGCTGTTAACATGRGTCCATCAGTCCTTCTTCCAGCATTTGCCAAGTTCCTACTGAAACAAATCTATGGAATGAAAAGATATTCCCTYTCTACAGCTCTAAAGCTCTGTCAACGCACCCCAAAGCTGGTGCTAGCTCATTTTTTATATTGGAAACACCTGTGAATTCCTGAATTCATTGTAATGAATTGTAATTAGAATTAAACARGATGATACTGGCAGCACACAACATGTCTAAAATAATCTTTGATGTCTCTTATACTTTCCCCTTTTTCCTCTCTGTTTCCTCTTTAGGGACAAAGGGAAAAAAAATCATTATTTTTCTACCAGAAAAACATTTTGAGGTGTTTTCCACAAGCCACCTAACCAAAAGCAGACACAGCCAGAATCAGGTGACCTGTGAAAACAAATTTTGAAGGTGAGGTATACAGACTATTACTAATTGCACTCATGAGAAATTTATGTCTTTACCCAAGGCCCATCTTTCAGAGGAAATAGGATGTATAAACCTGTGTTGTGCAACAGACCAAAAAAACAAAAAAAMMCCCACAATGAAAACTAGCTTTTTAAAGAGCAAGACTGGAAAAACCAAAAAACATTTTCACCATTCACCAGGATTGGTGAAAAGAGAGAACAGGAGAGGCAATATTTGAACCATAAGAGTTGACAGAAAAAAAATTAAATATACTATTTTACTGTATTCTATAAATTTACATGTTGATTTATTCCAATTATATACAAAGAACATTGCCCAAAATTTCCCAAGCACTGGGATTATGGAAGAATGGGATAAAGGAATAAATTRTGAAACCCCTGAAGAACAGGGCATCTGCTGATGACAAGAGACTCCCCTCCTCTCTCCAGAGCTGGGCAGAGGAAGAAGGCACCAAAAGAACAGCTCCTGACAAGTGTGCACAGCAAAGCTGTCAAACAGCTGCACATCCTTGATGACCAGCAGGTTCCTGTGCAAAACTTGATAATGGCATGAGAAATGGTCTGTGAACTTTAAAAGAAATTAAAGAAGAGGTTCTCAAGTACTTCCGAGGTCACAAAACTGGAATTGACTTTCAAAAGACTTAGACTGAAAAATTCTTCATTATCAGTTTTCAATAATTTGAGCTGCTATTTTTCATTCTCAATCCCCCAAGGAAAAATAGCCTTTTCCACAAGAGGAACACCAATTTCATTATTAAAAGGCAAACTGACTGAACTTCATTTGTACCTTTGTGTTAAGATGTAGCAAAAGTATAAGGAATTGAGATCTGAAAGACTTTTTTTTCTACTTAGATCACTAATGCTCTTTCTTAACTTCAATACATAAATATATGATGTGGCTACAGACATACACAAGCACATGTATGCCTATTTCTATATGCACACAGACACACACGTATGCACAGCCATTATGCTAAGGGAGATAAAAGGGATGGCTTGAATATCTGTCTGATGCAATTTACCTTATTTTTCTCTTCTAAACAGGTACTGAGGTACCCAAATTAGATTTTACACACTTTCAAGATTCACATCTTTTTCAAGCTTTCTTCTTTTGCCTTCTCTTTATTTGTAATTAGCACCAACATAGCCTGCAGAATGAATTTGTCTTAGCAATGCAATTATGTGGCATGCACTTAAAATGAAATTAAGTACTCCTACAATTTATTGCTGAGTCCTTTGACTGTTCCTGTGTAAGGCTTGTAACRGTGAAGTCAAAAGATCTTCGATAAAAGAAAATACGTCCTGTTATGTTCTGTTACAGATTTAAATCAAGTAGTTCCTTTGAAGTGAAGGATTTATATTGACATAAAATCAATATAAGAATCAAAATCCAAGCCTATAAAATGTAAACTCTGTCCAAAACTGACACAAGTTATTTAACTCCATCGATTTCTTGGAAGACAATCTCTGACGTGTGAATGTGAAGCACATTTTCTTTCAACATATATTCTTGAAATGCTGCCTGCTGGTCTTGGCTTTCTGGGTTTTTTTTACTTTGGCAGCCAGTGAAAAATGGTTAATATTGAGCTCATCATGAACTAAGGCCAAACTACCATATACCAGAACATTAACTCATCTTATTACTCAATTAAAGTTTTAGTCCTGAGACAGGCTGAGCACTCTMAGATTTCTTACCTGCTTGCCAGGTGAAGGAGCCAACTGGAGTAAAATGATATCACTCAACTCCTKTACCACACCTGTTTTGAAGCTCCCTGCAGTACCTCAGTCATTGCAGTTGTTGTACTGAATTATGGGCACACTCTTGGCTCATTTRGGAGATGTATAGGATTAGACTTTTCAATGGGCTCATCCTACTTTGTGGGACTGTGCATGCAAGACATGCGCCACCCTTTCAAACTGGTTAAGCTGGATCTGCAGCTGCCTTCTCCATGATAATTATGAACTGTAGAACAGGCTCTAGGACATTACAAACCCGTGTGATGTGTGAGAGCTCTGAGTGGGTTGGATCTATATTTAGTCACATAGAAATAATTTTTAAGGCATCTACAAGGCTTTTCTTGTTAGGAAGAATAGTAAATATTTCCAKCTTTAGTTGGTTGCCCACGCACAGGTCTTTAATACTGCTCTAGATGTCTCAGACTGTCTTAACTGGAAGTCAGAAGTATGAATAASTTTTTGGTTTTGGGGTTGTCTGCCAGCTTTATGTGGATATCTCACAGATACAACAAGGTACCTACCTCAAAACTTATTAATGCTTATTTTTAAATTAATATATMAGGCCTTTCTAATATGGAATTCATGCCATGGCTTTGTCTATCCATAATAGGATAAGTAAATCACAGTGACTACTTGTTATTGTCTGCAGGTGCTTCACTTTTCCTAGGTAAGATTTAGACAGCAAAGAAAGAGAATGYGATTCCTCTCAATGTTTTCAGAATGAAGTTTGTGAAAACCTGAATTTTTTCTAAATATTTAAATTATGCTCTTGGAACTTGGGAGGAAGTTCATAAACTGTGATGCTCATGATGCAATCCATCTTCCTCATCCTTTCTCAGTTTCTCTAATAACAGTTCCTCTACTTGCAAAATGAGGAACCAAAAACCCCCCTTTTAGGACTTATAAATAGAAAATATATGTGGGAGGTAAGAGTTAGTGTCCATACAGACTTTCTCTAGACACATAGTATTTACTTATTACAAGCAGTAACTCATTAAACCCCACTAAAACAATGCAATCATCTTTCCCTGTGCAACGAAATTGACCTGGTATAAATATTTGGGCACAGTTTCTTGGGCAAACACTGCACTCCATGCTTCAATGTCTTTTTGTCTCAAATAGGGTGACTGCAACAGGGATTCTTGGCAGGTCCAAACTGAMGGGAAATGAGGAGCAAAGGTACTCCTGCATCAGCATTAGATGGRTAAGGGCTTATTTCTGAGTCATATGATGTGGATACAGGCCATATCTATATAATTCCTTCTTTCAGTCATTCATGTGAAGCTACTTTTTCATTCAGGGGTAGAAGATAGCAATATACAATCCTCTAAATATTATTTCTGAACATTTCTCTGTGTAACATTCTCATGGAGAAACAAATGATTTCTGACTCTAATACTTTCCAATTAAAAATAATTCTCAAATTACAAGTAACTCTAAGGTAAAAGTGTATAGGAGTCCTGACTAACACCATATTCTGGTATTTAACTTTCCCAGGGAAAACAACTGGCACAATTTCTAAGTATTATGAGTGGAAGACATAAGCTCCTACAGTCCCCAGCATCCAGGTCTGCTGAGCACAATGGCTGTTATATGTTTTTCCTGCCTTCAGGAATAATACTGAGCACGACTTTAGGAAGAGGGAAAGCAATGAAAAATGTATAAACACATTCTTTAAAAAAGAAGTTAATCTCTGCTAGAAGGCTTGTTCATATGCAGACAAAAATATGAGAATACAAGGAACTTCTTACACTATTAAACCCTATCTCATTTTATTGTAGGTAATCAGTTTTTAAGACCTGATACATAATCCCATCAATTACTGCCTTAAATGTAGGCAGGAAATACTTACCTGGACATTAACATGCTAAAGCTTCAAAAAGACTGGTGATATATATTTACCTTATGAGGGAACTGTCTATTTGACACTTGCAAAAGCACAGGGAAAAATAATCAGTGTTCAAGTACTTCAACATTTATCATKCATTTATCAGTTTTGGAGCTATAGACACTGGTATGAAGGTATAGACTAAAACAAATCTATTCATTATTCAGTTGTGACAGAAACTCAGTGCTAAGGGAAATAGGTAAACACAGAATAATATGCTTTTATAAACTGTGTAAGCAACTGGAGATGAAGGAAACTTTTGCTTCATTAAGTCAGCAGTTGTGATCTGACCTTTTGGCTGCAGTTGGTAAAAAATTCTTTGTTCTTCCTTGCATACCAGGAATTAATATTTTTCTAAACTCCCTGATCTCAAGCTTAGTAGATTACAAACAGTTTTTCAATGTCACATTTCTATAAGAGTGYTATAGAACAGAACTAATTGCTGCCTGTAGTGGATGCAATTCCATTCACAGCAAGATAAATTGGATTTCTAAACTGTGGTTTCCATTGTGTTACCTCCATGTATCATAAGAGTTCCGTTGATGGGCACAGCAGTGACCCTACTTACTTATATACTGCTTTATGCACAAGGCATCATCTTGTTTTGCTCACCAATCGAAAAGACGAAAGGAACCCCAAAGTATAGCTGTAGAYTGCCACCTGTTGGAAAGGGTTTAAACAGAGTTACAGAATTGTTTAGGCTGGCACAGAGACCTCAAAGACCATAGAATGCAAACATTTATCCCACACTGCAATGTTCACCACTAAACCGTATACCCAAGTGCCACATCTACACATCCCTGGGCAGCTTGATCCTCAACATCTGGCCTTTTCTTTCAGTGAGGAACTTTTTCCTAACACCCAACCTAAACCTCCTCTGAAATAACTTGAGGCCTGTTCCAGTCACTTGCTACCTGGGAAAAGAGACTGATCCTGACCTCCTACAACCTCTTTTCAGGCAATTGATGCATACTGTCTGCTAATCAGACCCTTCCTGGAGGTGCAGAAGGAAATTCTACTCCTGGATTTAATGATCATCCCATTTAAATGCCGGTACTGTATTTTGAATACTAGGACCAATAAATGATTTRACTTCTTTTTCTTTGATTCTCTGGATGGAAGAACAATGTTTTTCTCACAAAGAATTGTAACTCTTAACATTAAAAAAATGTACCAGGCAAATTTTTAATTTTGATATTTCACAAGCTTATACTGTAATTGAAAGAAAGGAAGAAGCAAGTGGAAATAAGTAGTGCTCACTGTTCTAAAATTTCTGGGGAGAAAATTAGAAAGAATGAAACCTTCTGATTTGGGAGGCTAAGAAGTTTGAAAAAAGGTGGTAGAGTTTTGACCTGGAAGCCAAATGTTAATGATGTGACTCTGGTAGTAGGAACAATATTTATAAATTTATTCGTTAACAATCTGYAAGATGGAACCAAGAAAATCCCCACTAATTTTTTTAATGATGCCAGGCTGGGAGAAGGTGCTGATATACCAGAGGGTCATGCTGCTACTCAGAGGTGCCTTGACAGGSTGGAGAAATGGGCGGAGGAGCCCCATCAGGTTGAGCGGAGGGAAATGCTGACTCCTGCACCTGGGGAAGAGCAACCTCAGATAGCAGCACTGGCTASCTCCAGCCAGCTGGAAAACTGCTTGACAGGAAAATCCCTGGTGATCCTAGTAAGGCCAGGCTGTACACGAGCCAGCATTGTATCCTTTCAGCAATCAAGGCAGACAGCCATCTCAGCTCTATTAGCAAGAGCCTTGCCAGTAGGTAGAGAGGTGATCTTCACCTCTACTCAGTGCTGGTAAGACACCATTGGAGTGAGGGGTCCAGTTTTGGGCTCCCAGTACAAGAAAGGCAGAGGCATACTGGAGCAAAGTGCTGTGCTCCAGTGAAGAGTCACAAAGATTGACAACAGGATTGGAGTATCTGTCACATGAAAAAAAGCTGAGAGAGCTGGGACTGTTCAGTTTGGAGAAGTGAGGTTCCAGAGGGATCTTATCAATGTGTATCAATACATAGTGGAATGGATTAAAKAAGATGGAGTCCAGCCCTCTCTGTAGGGACCACTGACAGGACAAGAGACAACGCACACAAAGTAAAATCCATGAAATTTTGTCTGAACGTAAGAAACTGTGAGATAAGTCAAATATTGGAACAGTTTGTCCAGAGAGGCCATGAAGTCCCCATATATTCCATAAACAAAACCTCATTTGACACATCCCTCAGCAACCTGTTCTGGCTGCCCCAGCTCTGAGCACAGGGTTGGACTAGGGATGTCCAGATGTCTCTTCCATCCTCAGCAATTCTGCCATGCTTGAAATATGGCTCAATTGAAAATCCAAATGATGGTGGCTTTTTTATAAGAAGCAAGTGTTGATTTGAAAGATTAAGGTTGCAATACTGCAATTCCACAAAGAAGTTACTAGTTCAACACAGAATTAAAAAACACTGCATCTGATTATGTGTAATAAGATACATCTCAGGGATTTAAATTCAAACCTGTGGTCTGAAAAATTTATATGAACAGTATAATTCAGACCATGATTTACAGTCAAATGTACCAATGGACTATGAGATTCCATTTCAATTTAAAGCAGAAATTATATTTTGAGCCCTTGTATTAAGAAAGAAGTTCTTGAAGGATCAGATGACTCAAAGGATTATCAGCAAGGATAAAGGACTCTTGGTTGTCCTAGATCACAGCGAAAAAAATTCCTTATAATTTCATATCTAGGTGTCAAAGTAGAAAATATCTTGAAGCTTTCACTTTGTATGGACACTGGCCAGTGCCTTGACAACACTTTAGCATAGAGTGTGTGAATATCAAAGCTCATTCAACACCAGCTGTGTAGGCAGAACATAATTTACCTGCAGCTAGTAGGAAATATTAAAAAAAAATTATTTTTCTTTAATGCTAGTGTAAATGACTTTCAATTTTGTGACAATGAAAATCGAATTCAAGAGGAAGATACATGAGGAAGCTTAGGGGAGCTGTGTGGAATCAACAGAGCTTGAAGGAGCAGTAGTAAGGGGCTGGGAACAGTAAGACAGACAAGAGTTAACACAGGCTTTCAGAAGGGAGTTTCTCTGTTGCTCCTGGTGCTGGCACAAGGCTCAGACCAAGAGTAAACAAAATAACTGGGATATAAGTAGCTAAATTCCCTCCTGTTGRGTTCCTCTCCAGATTATTTTCTTTGTATGAAACACACACTTCCCTTGTGATAAGACTTGATAGATCCCTGGCTGAGCTCAGTAATTAAATCACTTAGTTCAGTTGAAATAAACTTGATTCACATAAAATCAATTAAAATATAAAATCATAGAAGATGGGGCAAGGTCCTCTGAATTGCCACCTGCATTGTTATCTGTCCTATTTTACATTATAATTTGCTTACTTGTGCCAGTTCTGTGGTGAACTTCCTTTCTGCTCTGGTCTGCTTTTCTTACTCAAATTGTCCATAAATCATTGGAACTACAGCAATAAAATTTGACTTTCATAATTCCAGCCGAAAGGGCACAAGATTCCACAAAATTCACTTAGCATGTCACCTGGATTTACTTTCCCTGATTCGTGTGGGAAAAACACATATCTCCCTGATGTTCCTCACCATCATTTAGACACATTTTAATGTCACCTGTGTCAGATCAATTGTGCAGAATTCTTGTTCAAATCATGGATCACCATGACAAAGACTCTTCCTGCTTGAGAAAAAGTTCCAACAAGTGTGATTTATTATAACTTTATTAACACGGCTCAGACTTTTCCCACTCAGTACACGTGTGCTATCTTCTAAGGAGCTCTGACTGTGGTAGGTACAGGAAGAACCTGTTAATACTCTTGCCAGTTATTGTTACCTAAACATACTTAGCTCCCTGTCAGACAAAGAATTAATGAGCTATAACTTATGCAAATCACATCAGAGGTCAAATCTTGCTCCCAAATTCATGAAGAAATCTCACTAAAGTAGAAGCAAATTGAATGTATGACTAATGAAATGCCTTACTGGAGTGGTGCTCAGTGTCTCCAGACTGTGAGTGCTCAAGATGCATTTTGATAATTCCCTTAATAATATGCTTTAACTTTTGATCAGSCCTGGAGTGGACAGGAAATTGGGCTAAGATGATCACTGTAGGTGTCTCCCTGCTGGAACTGTTCTGGTTTGTTCTGTTCTATTTCAGTCTTCCCTAGCCTAGTCTAGTCTAGTTTATAGATCCTATATTTTTAATGTCTGTGTTTCAGACCTTTTGGTCTAAAAATGCTTTTAACTTCCTCTTCTCTTTTTCAATCTGTCTCCCACAAACTCTGGCCTCCTTGTGCCCATCACTCCAGACCACTGCTATTGTCACCAGATTTCTCATTTCTTCTGGATCCTAAGGGAATATTCAGTTTGGGGCAACTCACACCAGGATGAATGAGGTCAAAACAGACTATTACACAGGACTCAGGATAGTTTCAAATGGAAAATGTGAATAATTTCTGAGCTGGGATTGAGACATACAGTGGTAGATGTGAGACAGAAATAGTGAATGATGCTAGGGATGAAGGCAGGTAATGGTGAAGGTGAGGAAGTTGATGGGTGCAAGGTGGCCAACATGTTGAAGTGTACTGGGACAATGTGGAAAATTCCTTTTCATGGCAGGTCTCCTGGGTGTCATTTGTAAGTGTGACAGCAAAAAAAACCAAACATATATTCATCAAAAGAAGGACAGGACATTATTTAAAAAAATATATATATATACTTCCGTATGTTTGGCGTGGGTTTTTCTGGTTTTTTCTATTTAAATTTTCAATAAAAAAAATTTATGTAGGGCGTTTCAAAATCACATAGATAAACAAGATTGTTCACAACATTATTTTGGGGRGTGGAATTTTTTTTTAAATAAATCTTGTTTTGTCATCCTGGCCTGTATCAGAAATAGTGCAGCTGATCTCCATGATTTTACAGGTGATACTCCATGATCTTACAAGTCCTTTTTATTCTAAATGATTCTATGATTCTATAGCATCTATACACTTGTCCCCATAAGAAAAGCAATGCAAATATATGATAGTAAAACGTTTACGGGCATGGTTATGTACATAGATGACAGTAGAGAAATACAAATGTTGCTTGTTTTAGCCAGAGCATTRAATTCTACTCTGTAGTGATATCTCAAAGTAAATTAATGGGTACGAATTTTGTCCAAACTCATGGCAAAGCAAATTTATGACAAATTATGACTGAGACGTTTTAATAAAATGAAAGATACCGCTATTCCTCTTAAAATGTTTGGCAAGGTGCTTTTGTTATGTTAATWGTTTTTAAAAGGCAGAGAATAACATAAGTAACCAAGATTAGAAATTGCAAGAGATAATTTTCTATTTCTTAACATAAAAACTAACCGCTAAGGCTGTTTCCTTTGTGAGTATGCAACTGTGAGCCTCCATCTGCAGGGGTTTCCCATCGCACAAGTTGGTCATAATAATGTGTGCACAGGATTCAGAAATACCCACAAGCCCACAGAGTTTTTATTAAAAACTACTTTTAAGGTATACACTTGTGATTATTAAAGTAAGCMTATATCTGCATATAAACACATACACAATTTTGTACATATAGATATTTGTAAGCTACTTTGAATTGCCACTAGTCAAGAACAAGTTGTTTAATTATTTATATGCATGCCTGTATAAATATTTTTCCTTCAAATTATGACCCATACAGTCCATTTAGCTGCTCCCAGGAATGGGGAAAAAACAAGCATGTAGTTAAGTTCACACAGGGGTACTTCTTCTTCGAGAAAACTCATTTTGGGAAGACAGTGACTTACTTTTATATCCTGAATATGAATACGTAAGTGGGAGTAGGATACCAGTCCTGGTTGCTGAGTTCTGCTTTTTTAGGAGGTCAGTTTGTAAGTTATAGCAGTTTCTTTGTTCTGCAGGTTAGGCAGGTTCTTTTCTTGTGCTTATCAAGCATGCTGCGGAGCCCCAGCTGTACCTATTGAGGCCAACCCAAGCTCCCACTTGTGCTTGTCAAGGATGTTCCAGATTCTCAGGCTACCAGTTCCTACACTGGCAGAGATTTGGTCTGTCAGTATTTTAGTAGATGTCTTCTGTCAGTAATATTCCCCATAATATCCAGGTCACATTTATGGCTGCTTTGACAGAGTATATCTTTTCACTAATGTTAAATTGGTAGCGCACAATGAGGAAAAAAACTGTAAACTGAATGTATACTGCTTTGTTTATATAAGGATTTCATTTCCCTATCATTTTAACACATCCTTGATGCTGAACTTTCCCATTACATCTCTGATTTACAATACCTGAACCTTTAGTGGGGTCATATTGAAGAAAATAAAATATAAAAATTTACCTTTGTAAACTTACCAATCCACAAACCATTCACACTCCAGCACAGATGCCTTTAGAAATAATAAATATAGCTTTCAGCTCCATCTGATATTCAGGATTTATGCAGAAATAGGGCTGAAGAGCTAGTTTTGTGGTAAATTAAAAGGAATGTGCCACACAAAACTTTTAAAAAGARTTGTGTCACTGAATAGTGTTAGCAGCTCCTATTGAGAGTCAGAAGCACTCTAATCTCCCCAGCACTTGTTTTATCACATATGTTTCTTTTAATACAAGTCTGAGACTGCAGTTGTGATTTGTCTCCAGTGGGTCAGACTCTGTAGAAACATACACAAAATGCATGCCTGTAGTCAAAAACTTCCATCATCTAAAGCCCCCCCAAACAGACACAAAGGTTTCAGAAAGCCTCATGACATCCAGGCAAAGTTAGTGYGATAATAACTCTTGTATACCATGTTACTTTAGTATCCTAATGTTTGGGCTGGGATTTTAATTAGTTAAATTAATAATTCTGTSATTTCTTTGTGACCTTTATGGACTAACTGCTGTTCAACAGAGAGTATCACATCAAGTTTATTTCCACAAGATATGATATTTGCTTCATGGAAGGAAAAAGTGATTGCAATAGAATAAAGGAATAAATATAAAAGCATGATAGTAAGAATCTGTGTGGGACTGAAAAACTGAAAGTGAAAAGAGGAGATATTTTATCTTATACATTTTATGAAAAGGAAACTTCAGTTCAAACAAGTTTAAAACAAAGAAAAAAGAAACAAAACTTTTAGAAAAGTTGTAATAAGAAGAGAAAATGAACTTTTTTTTTATCTGGCTAAATGGAAACTGGAATAAAAACCTAACTGTGATTTTTATTTTCCAATTTGCAAAATCTCATCAGCGAATTAGCTTCAAATTAATTGAATAGTTTATATGCTACTAACAATAATGTCCTGTGGTTACACAGCCAAATATATCCTTAAAATATTGGACAGATTTTATATTAGAGCCATAGCCATAACAAATTTCAGCAGATGGAGAATCCTATTTTTAATCAACAAAGCACTTAACAAGGAAAATGAAATCAACGTCTGAGCACTTATGCTGTAGCAATTCAGTACATTTTACACTTCCTGTGATGGACCCAAATGACACAATCCAAGACTATAACTTAATTTCTTCAGTAAATTGTAGTGCAAAATTGTAAGTGCAAAAAGATCTACAAGCCATTAATTGTTTAACTTGTAGGATCTAACATGATAAACAACASAGAGTTGATGAAGTGGAGACACAAAATCCAAACAAACATCAGCTGTGCCAAAAGGTAAAGTCYGGACATAGTAGTCATAACAGCATTTTGCATGAAAACACACAGAAAATTCCATAGAAGTTTCATAGAAGCATTATCAATGTGACAAATCCTTGTCAAAATGGTACCAGAACTCTTTAAAGTTCACAAAAGCAAAGCAGATTATCACAGTGGAGCAAAACATATCATGGCCCAGGGCTAAATGACAACTTTTCTGACAGCTGATGTTCCAGAGGAAGAAGTCCTTTCAAGGATGTGAAGGCACACTTGCCTAATGGAATTTAATATCCAGCTCCTACTGTGAACTAGCTGGAAACTAGAAATTCTGCTTGACTGGAAATTCTTTTTACTTTTCTTTTAAATTTGTTCTGAAATGTAAACAAAAATATTTTCTGTCCCTTTCCTCTATGGTAGGAGTATTTTCATTTGTCTTTAGAAAAAAAAAATGAATGAAAAACAAAAAAATTACACAAGTTTTCTTTTTTAGTTACTTTAAAACCACAATGGACTAAAAAAAAAAAAGAATTTAGGAATCTGGGGTTTTTCTAAAATTAGAAGGAAGAGGAGGTTTTGTGGACTGTGGGTCTGTGCACTTTACTGCAGAGCACTCTGAAATCAGTTAAGCCCAGAGGTCCTTCTTCAGGGAGCACAGCAGTCAGGGATTTGAGAACAATGATATGACTGAATAGTGCTTTCTGGGGGTGAACGAAAATAAAATTGATTTATCTATTGCAATGGACAGAAAATGAAATTTCCAATAACAAGTCCGTTTTGATCATGATCTCTGTTCATTATTTATTTCAAAAGCTTGGTTTCAGCTCTTTCTTTGAGGATTTAGGATGATGTCAGTGTCCTTTTYCTAACAAGACTCATTTCTCATTGGATAAACTAACCCTTATTCTGTCTTTTATACAGCCTGTGAGAGTTTAAAAATATTTTTCTCGCTGCAGGCAAGGTAGATAGGCCCTGCTATGAAAATATCCATTTTAAAATTTCCAATCCAAATTTAAAATACATAGCCACCAGAATCTTTGCTGAGTTCTAACACAGCTTCAGAAGTAAATGTGARTATAAGTTCTAGTTGCTGAGTGCATTGGAACAGCATTCAGAGGATTTCAGCATTACATTATGCTTTCAATTGCCAAGAGATTAAGGAAATTTTATATTCCTTAAATCACCTTGATATTCAGCAGTTATATTACGTTGAACCCCTGTATCTTCCAATATTTCTTTTTTTCACAGTAAATCRTAAACTGTCCACCTCCTAAAATTAACATTACCTCGGGTGATCTCTAGTGCAAAYTCCTGCTCAGAGTCACATTTCACTTCTGACCAAGTTGCTCTGGGCTTTTCCAGCTGGATCTTGAAAACTTACAGGGAAAGAGGTTGTCCAGCCTCTGCTCTGGGCAGCCTGTCCCTGCCCCTGGCTCCCCCCTTATGGTGATTCTCTCTGCCCCCTGCCCCACTGTGTCAAGTCAGAATGTCCTGTTTCAGTTTATGATCCCTGTTTCTCATCCCTCTTCCATATGAAGAGATTGCTTCTGGTTTCCCAAAAAGAACTCTTAGTTTTTGGAAAGCTCTTTACGTTGTTCCCAGATTTCTCTTCTCTGGTTTTCATGTGTCCTCATGTTCAGTAACTCTCCTATGAGATGTTTGACATCAACTTGCCAATAGAAATGATGGGCTTTTTTTAACTCCATGAGCATGAAATTGAAATATCTGCTTTTCATAAATCTTYAAGCTATTATATTTTTTCTGTAAAATATCAGAAATAAGGGAAATCAAACAAGTACATCTCTAGGCTGGTTTTCATGTCTGAACTTGTAGAATATGATGTGCAAAAGAAGGATGAAGTAATATCTGTGTGTTTATTGATATAATCATTGCTTTTTCTTAGTAGAAACCCAGATCAATTTTAGCATGAAAATATATTTGTTTATTTTTCATTTATACTTCTGTTTCTTCCTTCCGTAAGAACAGAGTCTAAAGACAAAATCCTGGTTCTTTATTATGCTGGTTTGAGTTCTGCTGTTGAAAAAGAGGAACAGAGGAAAGTTGACCCCTTCTGAAAAAGGGGAATAATACAACTGACTCCGCGCTTTTTTTTTTTGCTCTTGTCTCCTTTTATGTATCAGAGTGATTTTTTTCTACCGTGTTTGAAATTTCTGCAGGAAAGTCTACAATTAAAAACATCTTTAATTTAAAAACATACTGCATAGATGAAGTTTAGTTTATAGATACTTTGTGTTTGGCCAGGTAACTTTTCATCATTTACTTGAGCTGCCCTATTTTTTCCCAGATGCCGAGCTACCAGGAATTAAGCTTTGTATGTTGGTAATAGCTGCAAAGGTTGATGTGCAAACATTGGTTTTACCAGCAGAAATTCTGAGGAATGGTTCTGCTGAATAGCAAAAGAGGCACTGGCTTCAAAACAGGACAGGTGTTTATGCATGTCTTTCATTATTTTAATTTTCAGATGTATTAAAATATGCAGCTGTGGGGAAAGAAATCTTAGATGTGTATTTTAAGTGAAATAGGACTGATGTAAAAGCATGATGCTGATCAAATGGAAGATACAGTATGTTGACATATCAAGGAATTATCTTTCCAGATAATCAAAGTGCTACTTAAAAGAAAATCACCATTTCCTTCTCCCAGATCCTCTTTTGAATGCCTCATTTCCTTAGTCAGTTTTATTCAGTTATTTTTTCCTCCTTCTTATTTTTATTTTCCTCCTTCTTATTTTTATTTTCCTCCTTCTTATTTTTATTATTATTAGAGCTGAATGTTTATGTAGAATAATTGATATTTCTTAGGTATAATACAAAGACGACACTGAAACTTTCTCGACACTTGAAGTGCAGTCATTCCTCTTCTCATTATTGCCTTCCTAGTCAATCTGGCTTGTTTATAGTCCATTCAAGTAATTTGTAAAGATAACAAATTGCAAAAGTAATTTGGAAGCCTACAGACATCCCACATCGCAGAACTTCAAATAGATGTGGTCTTTCTCCTGTCAATTAAACTGCTATATATTCCCTATTTCTTTTGCAATTCTTGATTTCGTTTAGCCTACACTTACTGATGAGTCAGTCTGGAGATCTTTGTCGATCAGCCTGTTATTCCATCATTGCTGATGTTTTGCTCTTCAAATAAGCATTTTTGGGGGAAAAAATAAATTGAAAAAAAAGAAAAAAGTCTATAAATACGTCAGATGACAAAAAGGAGACAGTAAATGGGCAAATTTTAAAATGTGATTAAGAAAAGCCCAGTCTGTGACAGAAATATATTTTCTATGTGAAGGATAGTTTCAGTAGATGACCTAAAACCAAATGCAACAGATTTAATTCAATGAACACTTAAATCATTCCAGATCAAGGCTTATAAATGCCTCTGGGATCTGTGTGTGATATCCTTCTGCTTCTCATTAAGGCAACCCTTTATAAACTGCCCACTATCAATACTGCTTGTAAACTGACAACCCGCAAAGATGGGCTAAGTTTGAGCAGACTCCTCAAGATGAGTTTCAATACCTTGCAGCGCCTTGGCAAGCTGCAGTGGCTGCTTAGTTGGTGCACCCACAGATGGCTTTGCTGTCTCAGGACTAAGCTGATAACAGGCCAGAGCAAAGCAATAGTGAGTAACCCCTGCTCTGCTAATTAGAAGCTGGAATTTAATGCTTTATTCAGACTGTAAATAAGGAAAGGGACATGTAAAAAAGCTACCAGTAGCTCTTGTGGTGACACTTGTACAGATGGTTTGAGCACCGAGGATGGCATATTTATACATATTTATGTGCACATTATCCTGATGTGAAGAATAAAMTATTTTCTGCCTCTGAGATATTATCTTGCCAGAGGCAAAGAAGGAAATCAGAGGACACTGCTAGAGGAACAGCTGAACAGTGACCTCTCTGTGGAGTCTCCCAGTTAATGATTCAACACAGCAACCAGGTTAGAAGAAGTTACTGGCTTAACACACAGCTGTAGAGAGGTTCTTTAACATGTTGGTTTGGAAAATGTGAAAAAGGAGCATGAAACTTCAGCTTAACTGTTCAAGATAAAGCTCTGGCAGACAGAGAAAGAGAGGCTKCAGCTGCACCTGTTATATTTCCTTTCTTGGTGCATGCATGGAACTAATCTGGACCTACTGGGGCCGCAGACAGACATTGAGAAGGAAACATTTTACTGTATTAATTACCTAGATGCCATGTTTCACCGGGCTAAGACCAGCAGTTTGGGATATTTTTAATTCCTCATTCCAATTAATCTGGCACCTATTGAGTTAACAGAAGGGAATGATTCTAGGACAAAGGCTCCTGCAGCAACTAGGGCAGGAAGTGAGATACCCTCCTTATCCCACCAGCACAGCACCGATCGAGCAAGAGGAAACTCTACATTTAAAGAACAAGTTTTGGCCTAATGAACAAATGATATACAAAAATGGGAAGGACTGTGACCTGACAAGTCACACTGGGGACACACATGGAAATCAAATTGCCTCTGAAATGTTAAGAAAGATGTCCCACACAATGGCCACAGCCTCAAAAAAATACTTCTATGTCCCATACATTTCTGCACTTCTGGTTGATATGTGACAAGGGCATTCATCTGCAGACTCATAGGTTACTTCCCGAGGACATGGATAATACCAATGGAATTTCAATCAASAAACTAACACATTTTGGTCTTTCTCCTCCTCAAGCTTCAACATCACACAGCAGATGTATATTGTATTGTATTGTTAAATATTCGGGGACTGTGTTTTTACAACAAGGGCCAGAACCAGGAATGATGCTGTGCTGCTCTGTTTCAGAAGGAATTCTGGAAAACACAAAAATTTATATTGGCAGGAGAAACTTAAGATGAGATCAGTAAAGGGCAGCTTATCCACAGGTACAGTATAGCTTCCCACAGAAAACATGTCGTTTTTCTACAGATTACCACAACATTTGTGTAGTACTTCTGTTCCTAAAGACCATTCGCCTTACTAATTTCCTGCCATCTAGTTACAGAACAACATAGGACACTGCTCACCAAACTGTTTCATTTCCAGGCTACATCAGAGCTCCTCATTTTCTCTATCCAAAGCAAACATTTAAAATTTTCTTAATAATATCTGGAGCAGAAGGAAGGGAATTTCCAATCAGAACTTAAGTTACAGTCCTGGCTTTTTTACCAACTACTCTAAATAATAATAAGGAAAAATTAAGAAGAATAGAAGATGGAATTTCTGAAGACAGTGTTGAAAGGGGTTAACTTTAAGGAGTTAACTTAAAGGGGTTTCTTATCCAATCATCACAGAGTTATCTTTACTCCTCAGACAACTGGACAGAGGAAGAAAGTCACATAGAAGGTCAGACAAAATCTTATTAAAAAAAAAATTGTATTTAAATTGTCATATTAGTGTTGTCTACGTGTATTTGTGTAGCCAAGTCCTTTGGAAAGGAAGGTTCAGGTTCACAAATCACATGTCTTCTATCATTTGTAGAAAACTAGTCATATAAACTCCTGCCTGCTGAAAGACATGCAGGTTTAGGTAAGGTCTCATAATGGTCTCTTTATGTGGTCAGGATGGACTGCTATAGTCTGTTTTTAGAAGAGTGAGTGCTGAGAAACTTGTAATGTTGACAAAAATCTCCCCCAGTGTGTGCACAATTTGTGTGTGTTTATACAAAATGAATACTAAACCAGTAGATAAGGACTTTATGCTTCATGTTGTAGCTTTTTCTGTCACACCTCAACGGGTAGTCTGAAGTATTTGGACCTTATTTACACCTATTTCAAATTCTTGTTTCAAAATCATTGCTGGCAACCATCCCCAGCTAGCAAGCTTGCTGGCTTATAAATCTAGTTTTGGAGTTCTTTGCACAGCAACCAGCCAAAACATCAGTTTTCAGTTTTTAAGTCATTGTTTAATGCAACTAATAAAATTTAAGCTCATTTTACATCACATTTTGTTTTGGTTTTCAAAATATACATTTGCTGGTCAATAGACGATAACAACTGTTTAATGGCATAATTAATTAGACTTCAATTTGCAAGACATATGACTTGAAGTCATATGATTTCCAGGATTCCAGTAATTATTTTTAATTCAGGCTATAAAATTCCATGCTATATTAACCAGAAAGGCTGGGAAAGAGTCCAAAGACATGGTTTAACTTCTTACGATTTAAAAAATCTTATTTTCCAAACTGTGCTCAACTCCTGTTTTAGAAGACAATTTGCTCTGCAGATATTTCGGTATTAAAACTGTGAAGTCTAGTCAGCACAAGATTAAAGTGAAATGGAAATTAGTGTCTAGACCAGTTCATTCAAAGACCAGATGCTCTATGGACACAGTATAAGTAGGTGTAACAGGCTCCACCTTCAATGAAGCAGCACGAGGGATTCAGCAGAGCAAGGCACCCTAACCAGTGGTTTAGGGAAGGCAACCTTGAGTTGACAGGATTCAGCAGATATCAACAAACCCAAGATTTGCTGTATTTCATTCAGGCCTTGAAGGGTGTGTCAGAGAACCTTTYGCAGCTAGAGCTCCATTAGATTTATTGCTCACACCTATTTTATCAATGCTTATTGCTTTTATTGTTCTTATTACACCTCAGCTTCGGTTTCCCCCAATTAAATTAAAAAAAAAACAAAAACAAAATCCAAAACCCCAAATTTTTAAAATATTATTACTTAGATGAAAAACACTTGTTTTTAGGGAAATAGTAAAAATCAAGGACTCAACTTCTGTTTATAGTTGGTAGCCCCTCAAGTGTTCCTTCAGAATGTACAGATAACAATTTTTTTCCTCAACCCATTCAAAGACAACATTCAGAGAGGCTATTTCTACTGTACAAGAGAAACCTGTTGTATTGAGAGGAGGAATTTTATGTCAGCCAATAGTATTCATTTTAAATAACCCAAAGGAACCAACTATTGTAGATCTGGAGCATAACAAGTCAACTTACTCTGTGACCATTTCAGTACTCAAAGAATATAAATTCTTTGTATACGAAAAAAGCATATTTAATAACATATTTAATAACAAGATTGCTGGCTTGAAACCTTTTGGGTGCMTGTGTGGGGTAAGGAGCAGGTCAGGTTTGCCCTGGTGAGGTGATGCCCTGCCCTGCACACCCCATCCCCTGCGCCTCTGYCCCAGCCCTGCCGTGGCCACCAGCCCCTGGCACACTGGAGGCAATGCTCCACACCCTCCTCTGGAGCCCCAGCCCRGCTCCTGAGGGGACAAATGACCACAAGTCACACCTGGGGAAGGGCCCAGGAAAGGCAAGGTGTATTTAATGCAAGACCCAAAGCAAGCACATGTCTTAATCCTCCTYTTGGAAGTTCTTTCAGCTGGTTGCTGCTGGAACCAGGAAAGGCAATTATGTGTTCTTTTGTATGCCTTTTCTGTTTCTCTTTTAATTCCCTTGGAATTTGTGAGTTACTTAAAATCGACCAGGCTTAGAATTTGCTAAGTTGAATGGACTAAGTTAATGCTTTGGGAAGTATTTTATTGTTGAGTGAATGCTGTTCTAAACCTTTTGCCAAAGTACTTTGATTTTCTAAAGTTGCAAGTTTTTTTTGTTGTTTTAACCTCTCGAGAGCATCTTGTCGGTGTTTCTCCTGTACATCTGATTCAGAGTACAAGAGCAACTGTAAGCTCTTTTAAAAGTCTCATTAAGGAAGTTTTTTGGAGCCTTACATATGATGATGATAAGGCACACAAATCTCCTTGTGATTTTGCAAGTTAAAGAACAGATTGATAAAAGTTCTTCCTGATGATGAGAAGCTCCTCTTCAGTGTCAGCAACCTGTTTTCTGCATCACATAAACTGGCAGTTTAGGGCATCAGGCACTCCAAAATCTTCCTTCTCTCTGTAACATAAATTGGAAAAATCTGTTACACAGACTTTGAACATAGCATATTTCATTGTGTGACTTTGTCTTGCTTCTTTCTGCTCCAGGCAGCCCTGCTGCGTTTAGCTTATCCTATCTTCTTTAATTTTTACAAATATGGCAAAAGTCTCCATGGTTGTTAAAAAAATTAAAATTCTCTCATTTTTTTCACAGTTTTAGATAACTGTATATAACTTCATTTCAGTATTTGCTGAGAAGAATTGAACAGAAGTGCTAGAATTTATGCATAAAAATTTTCAAAATGCATTTTGTGCTGAAATATGTTAATAAGAATTGTAAAATTATTACTGCACATCAGTTTCATTATGTAGCTTATTTTAAATGGGGCAGAGTATTTTAATAGCCCAAGCACAGACATGTTTTATAACTTACAACTGGAGATATATCTGTAATTTAGTCCATAAAATATGCATGAATGATTTTCAGCTCCATTTAACTAATGTGTTTTGAAAAGTCTTTGCAACAGTAAATGCAACAAATCTCAGGCAAGACAAGCAGTAATGTTTAAGCATGGTTAAGAGTAACTTTTCCTTTTGCAGTTCAAATTTTGGACCAGACATTTCCTTACATAGATAAGTTTCAGTATTATTCTGGAACATGACAGAGTGACAACCAGGTATAAAATTGCAAGATGTGACAGGAAACAAAAATGCCCAAACATTATCAACTACTCACACTGTATTTGTKAAAGGAAAAATAAGGGTGTGCATCCTTGGATTGACTGGGAGACCCTCTGGGAATTATGAGGTACTCCACAGATTGATAGAAAAGACAGTCTTGTCCTGAGAGAAGAGCTACTAAACACAGAGTGAAAGATAACTGAGAAGAACCAGGGATTATTTGGTCCTGCCCAGTGCTGGTGAGCGTGGTCTAAGATCTGTCAAAGTCTCCGAAATCCCAAGATATCTGGGCTTGCCAGAGCACGCTGTACTCTGCCCATTTCCCGTGCAATCTGCTATGGAAAGTGTGTCACACCCTTCCACTGCTGTTACCTCGGCTCAGGTCAGCAGTGCTGGGGTCTGGAAGGCTTGTTCCCATATATTCCCAYGTTTTCTGAAGTCAGTGGGAGCAGGCTAGGTTCCTAAAACTGAACAAAGAACAACAAATAGATGATGTGATATATCAAAAAGTACTTTAAATATATTGTTAATAATAACTTGCTCAAAACAGGGAAAGCTGTCACATCAGAAGCAGTTGGCTTCAAAACTGCAAACAAAATTCCCGTACCCAAAGTCATCCCACTTATCTCAGGTATTCAGCTTACAGGAACCAGCTCAGGAAATGAGCTTAGTTGTTTCTCATGATTAGTATCTAGAGCTAATCACCTCTATGGAGCAATTCAGCACCTAAAGAAGTGATTTTTACAATAGATCATAGAAAAACATTAAACCCAGTTCCAGGCAGAGGGAACAGAACAACAGTTCTGCTTCACCTGAATTTTTAGATGACTTRCATAGAAATATGCCCTCTTTCACATATTTCAAGGCCTGTGAGTTTTTTTCACTTGTTTCTCTTCAGAAATTCAGTTTCAAGAGGCAGAATGGATGTGGTTTCTTGGTTTGGATCAAGTAGGTTTTGTTATTAGGACATAATTCTAGGGCTTGATAAAGCAKCTAATCCTGGAAACCATTTCCAGGTACCTTATGGTCCTCAGGGAAACTATGGATGTACATTCTGCATGAGCAGATAGTGAGATGACCTGAAAACTGGCTGAATGGCCTGGTCCAGAGAGTGGTGATCAGCAGAATAAAATCTAGTTGGAGGGCATTCAGTAGTCATATATTCCAGGGGTCTATACTGGGTCCACTTCTATTTAACATGGTGGGGCAGAGTGTAGCCTCAGCAAATTTGAAGACACCATCAAACTAGGAGGAGAAGTTGAYATGCCAGATCATCCTGACATCCAGAGGGACCTCAGCAGGCTGGAGAAGTGGGCTGACAGGAGCCTCCTGAAGTTCAACACAGAGAAGTGCAAAGTCCTTCACCTTCACCTGGGAAAGAACTACACGGAGCACTAGTATATGCTGTGGGCCACCCAGCTGGAAAGCTGCCTCACAAAATGTGTACATCTACAAATAATGTCAATATATGTGAGTATTTTCAATGTGTGAGAAGCTGCCTTGATGTATTATGTTTTCAGATGTTGTAGCAAAAAATGGAAAAACAGTATGAGAAGTATAACGTTATATTTTACATGATTGGTAGTTTTGAAATGAAAATATAGTTATACACTCATCTTTACTTTAAAGACTTGAACATTGCTATTCATAGAAAGGTGGGATTGAAAATGCAGCAAACAGAAACCTAGGTAGTAGTAGAAATATAACCCATGCAATGGCAAATGCATTATTTATTACATGCTAAATTGCCCCATTAACACATCTTTTTTGACCTTGAAATATCAYACTGAAGACAAAAGCATAGTTCTGCCTCAATGCTCTTTGCTTTTTTTTTTCTTTTTTGCATTTTGTGYAGAAAATGACAAGATGTCTGGGATATCTGGCCATTATAAGTGTATCTGTTGCTACTCCTTGTCAAGAACATACATCAAGCATAATATTCTGATAAGTAAAGTGTGARATAAAGGTCAACTAAACAATATTTGAGCAAATATAGACTAGACATTGATCTAACATTCAATTTCCAAGAATGAGAAAAATATTTGAGGATTAAAGGATTATAAATTAGGTGTGCAAGTTATGTGTCACCTCTGCATATAATAGAGGTTTTGAGATCAAAAAGCAAAAGAAAAGTCACCACCACCTGGAATGTAAACTCTGTTTGCTTTCTTGTGTCAGTGGCAGATCAGACTATTATGTAGCATAAGGCCTGTTTTCTTCCAAAAAAACCTCAAAACACAAACACAGACACACACACGCACACACAAAACCAAAACCCAAAAAAACCAAMCAAAAAAAGCAAAAAGGAAATCCCCCCAAAACCCACTAACACAACTATTCAGCTATCTATTCCAGCGTAAATAAATCAGGGGACTAAGAATTAATTCAACAATGTTAACTACTTTGATAATAAAGGAATAAATGGAATAAAGATATGGAAATATTTTGCAAGCAACAATTCATTTTACTATYATGGATGATAGGCATTGGTGGTTGATGATTTCATTTTTCTCTCCATGAAGAAGCAGRTCAAACCCAAGAGGAGTAGCAGAGTTTTGAGGAGCATTTGGCTGATTTCCCTGTATTACTCCCCTCTAAAAGGAAAATTAAAATTAAGAAGTTAGATATAGTATATGACAACAACTGGAATGGAGCCAAGGCAAATGCTCTAGGCATATTGCCTGCATACATTCAGATTTCAAGGAGCTGGTGTCAGTTTCACTGAATATTTAGTCAGATGCTTATATTAACAATTTACTCRGCCCAGAGTCTTATGTAGCAGACACAGAAATAGTATCCTCTTTTCCGTGCTATTAAAACTATCATCAAAAGTTTCTGTTTCACCATAAAATTTGAAAATTCAAAAGCACTTGCTCAAAACTTTGCATCATTAGTTTTACAAGTTATAACTTCAACCCAACTCCCAGTTCAGTGTTTTAAAGATCTTATGTGGACATGTATATTTACCTATCTGTGGATGGTAGAATGTGCATGCCCATATGCCTGAATATAAAATAACAGGTGCATATGATATAGTAAAGGACCGTTTAAAAACTGGTGACATTGTGCTACTGATTTGACAGCCTGAAATAAAGTCTGGTGTATAAATATCTGTTTGATACCAGACTGCCAACATTTTATTCTGGACCAAAAATAAACACAGGACAATACCAGTAGCAAGATGTTTAATTTCAATATTAATTATATTTCCTCTCTCCCCCAAGGAAGTTTGTTTTTTGGGTTTTGGGATTGGGTTTTTTTGGGTTTTTTGTTTTTTTGTTTTTTGTTTTTTTTGTAACAAAGTAAAATATTTGAAGGTAGTAATCGAAACACAATTTGCAAATGCTGTTGTGGAAGAGTTTTGCACAGTGAGGGTGAAAGGCATTAAACACATTTGTCATCCTCAGAATAAGATATGGATTTATAGGGGATATAAAAATCAGTAAGTGTGGCTGTTGGGTATGTGTCTTAAATTACTTATTTTTTTTGCTATCTTATGTATTACTCTGAGAGCTATGATTATTTTCTGATGTGAAATTGGAATACTGTTATTATTATTTGAATTTAATAGTTGGATTTTGCTAAAGTCCTTGAGAATTTTTATTTCTAACTTGAATAAGGCCATCTCTTCATCTTTTACTTTTTTATCTAAGATACATCTGATCTACAGAGCTATTATGAGTAGTACCCTTTTTCATATTCTGTTTATATAAACTGGAATCTAAGGGTGCTTTATCTGAATATTAGGAATATTTTGGCATATTACACCAATTATATAAAACCTTAGTTCATTAAATTTTTTCCAAATAAAGTAACATTGCCAAAGCCACTTTTGAAGAAATCATTGACAAAGGTAAAAATCATATTTACTAATTTCATTAATTACACTTCAGGTTTGGGAAAGAAGACCCACTTTTAGAGGTATGACTTTCTTTTACTAACAATGAAYGCTTCCACAGCCTTCTTCATCTACAGTTTCATCTACAACCCATCCACAAGGCAGGGCYGTGCAAGCATTACAGCCTGAGCTCACATCCTTACCCCTTTACCCCTAAAACATTCTGCCTCCCAAGAACCAGCTTTTAGAGGATGAAATATATAGTAGTATATAAGAAGATAGCTTTTATTGATTTTTTACTACATAATTTTGCTTTTAAAAAAAAAAAAAGAAGAAACAATTATAATGAGGGAATGGCCAGGAACCCTAAGGTAAGGAAGATCTCAGAAACATTTCTGATTTTATCCAGTAAACTCAATGAAGTAACACTTATAATGCACTTTTATTAAGAGTATAAAAATGGATGTAAATATTGTGTCAGAAATGGGCTAAGCACAGACTAGAAAACAAACTGTGTTTTTATTTGTGTTGAGCTACGGGGTTTGGGATCAAGCAACACAACTCAATCTAAAGTATTTGTACTCTTCCTTAATGTGTCTAAACTGTACAAGGCAGATAATTATTAAAATTATTAATCATTTATGCTAGTTATCTCAATAGTAAATTAMTGACAAATCTTTCAGATAATCTTTAAAAGATATTCTTGAAAGAGGAGATTTTAATATGTCTGAACAAATACACATTTGGCCCTAAGAGTATTTTTGTATTTTTTATTTATAACTTTCTTGATGCCTTGAAGAAATAAAAATTGCTGTGAGCACATTGGGGACAGGAAATTTACTGATCCAGTTACTAAATCAACAAAATATGATCAGAAGATACTACTGGCACGGACTAAGTCCTTGCCAGTTTATTAAGCTTTTATTTAATTAAAACACTGTATGCATAAACAATGAAGCTTAAGGGTCTGTAAAGAAGGTAATTAATATAAAGCAGACTGTGGATGAAGACTTGATTCCTAAGGTYTTGTCATGTCATTAAGAATATACAAAAACATATCCCTCCACATTTTCTGTGAACCTCTCCTCTCCCTTTATCACAATGCTCAGCTTCTTCATCTTCCATCAGCGCCACTACAGCGCCCTCAGACCTTCAGTGCAATACCTGTCACTCATCCAAACTCAGCCACTTCTGGTATTCTCAGCTCTCTCCCCCTGCACATTTGGGGAGCATAGGAACTGGATAGGATGGATCCATGGACAATCACATTGGCAGCATGGACCTATAAGCCATATTTCCTAAGTGAGCCAGCTTGGATGGTGCTTCCTATTCAATATTTTACAGGTATCCCCTAACACAGATGTTAACAGCTGTACCTCAGAGTTCTCTCATATCCTGTTCCTCCACCAGCATCCTTAACATCCCCAGGCTCCCAGTTGAGCCACTCCTGAAAACTCAGGGTTCCAAATTTGGTGTGTGCATCTTGCAGACCTGGTTGTGCAACACTTTCTTGTCTATGTAGACCCACAAATATCTTTCAAATAAGCATGTCACAATAAAATCTGGTGTTAACTGCAATACTCTCTTATTCAGCATATTAAAGAGGGAAAAGACTGGAGTAGAAAAAGGGATGAAATTGCATCATATCATTATGGCATAAATTTTTCCACTTTCTCTCCAATTTGTTACACAACTTAAAGCTTGAATAAGCAGGGACATCCTGAGAGCTGTGTGGGTGCTCTGTGCAGCTATTCAGGATATGTCTAAAAAATCTAGTTAAGGACAGYTTTAGCAGATCCACAATGTGTGAGGAGACGGTCTCTGCAACACCTACACAGTGGTCAACATGTTCAGAAAGCAAATGCCTACCCAAGGGCAGTTGATTGGACTAATCAAGCATGCAAAATATAGATGACCTGGACACAGACAGCTGTCATTTGTCCTGTTTCTGTTTAAGGGCACTCAGAAATCCCCAAGAAATGGGCTAATGCTGATAGGAGACTAGGAGGTGAGACATAAAAGCAGTCAGCTACTGCCAAAATCAGCAACATTAGCAGKTGTGTATTCCCTCATCTGCTTCTGAGGCAATCTGGGTAGGATCATTGTAAAGTTACAGGCAGGATGCTATAAAATTGCGTTGCAGTAATTACTGTACAGTACAAAGTCCTGTGTCCAGTCATTGTCTCAAGCTACCAAGGGTCTTGCTTTAGATWAAATAGACACTAGAATCATTGATACTCTCAATTCTGTTCTGTGGCAAAATTACTGCATAGCGTCTAGCTAAAGATCTTCGTGCCTGTCTAAGAGAGGAATCTGACCTATTATGTTTTCCACAAGTATTTSTCTTACAATCTTCATCCTTATCTCTCCTTCTCAGATTGATTTTATCATTTTATTTAGTGTTCACTCTTAGACAGGTCTTAGTAGCAGCCACCTGGCACAGTATGGGCATAAAATATTTCTCAGCATTTGCTTTGTTAATTTAAGCATTAAGATGATTATGATTATTTATTTTTTATCAGGAGCAAAACCAATATGGCAAACTCCAGAACAATGGTATACATGGCRTAGGTATTTATGTGCACGTTTGTATGTTCTCCAAACAAGTGACACATATTGAAATGTATTAGAGCACACATAAAATAGCATACTAAAATTATAATATCTATTTTTAAAACATGCAAATTGCATGCTTGTCTCAATAGTTTAGAAACAGATGGAGTGTTGTGTTTAGCACATTTCTTTAGAGTTTCTAAATCTGCCTGATGGGAATTCCATTACCTGCACCAGCTGCACAGGTGACCTCTTTGACTTCCACTTGCTAGGCTCTGAATATATAAGACAGTGCTGGCATGGTTTTAACATAAAGTATATGCAAATATGGACATATTTGACATGTTGCTGTGGTGCCTATTTAAAATGTATTCCATCTGGTTTAACCCTTGCACCCATAATCATAAAATGTTTCAAACTCTTTGTGCAATAAAATGTTTCTATGTCCTTCTCTTAATTAATATACATTACTTTTTTGCATAATCAGAATCAATTAAGATTCCTTTTCACCTATGAGTCTTTTTTGTTTCTTTTCACCGGGGAATGATATTACTGTACTCCTAAAGGTGAATTTTTCAGGCACTGAATATCTAATTTCCTCTCTAGTTGCAAAAGCTCAGGAAGATCTTGAAAGCTTTCCACATTAGGAATCTTATTACACAAGAAATAAGATACATTTCTTGTTTTTATATAAATATAGCTCACAAAACATTCCTTCTTCTGTTTCTGTCTCATTTATTTGAAAATGCTAAAGTGAATGTGTCCCCTTTACATGTTTCAAAGATATCCTAAGATTCAAATTGAAGAATTTCCCGCAGTTGTGTTAGTCTGTAGTCATTTTCTAGCTSAGAGCAACCACACACTTGAGATATTTACTGTAACACAAAAGACAAAATGCTTCTTTCCTAGGAGTATGAATAACCTGAGATCATATAATAGGCCTGATTTTAAGAAACCTCAAGTCAGGCAATTTCCTTTGATTTCAGGTGTTGACATGAGTAGGGTTTTGAAGGAAGATATATGGCCCCAGTGAAGTTATGGTTGATTGATAGAGAATAGGTTAATGACAATGTAGTGTTCTACAGCAAAAAATCATAGAATCATGGAATGGTTTGGATTGGAGAAGATCTTAGAGAACATCTAGTTCCAGCCCTCTGCCATAAACAGGGACACCTTGCATTAGGTCAGGTTGCTCAAAGTCTTATCCAACCTGTCATTCAGCACTTTCAGGGATGGGACATGACGTCTTCAGGCAATCTGTTCCAGTGACCAGCCCACAGGAAAAAAAAAAACCCTGTCCTTCCACTTGGACCAGCTTCTGACAGTTTAGCAAGCTACAGAAATAAGAAGACAAAACTTCTTTACCTCCTTGGATTCTGCGTTGGTCTTTTTCCATTTCCAGTTATTACTCTTGCTATATTCCAGATTTTGTCAACAAGCAAAGAGAAAATACATCTTGTATGAAAGTCATGAATTTGCTCAAAACTACAACAGTGCAATCCAAGAAAAAATTTCCAGTTAGATCTAATTATTACTCTTTTTTTATGGGGAAAAGAGTCTGTTGTAATAATAGTGACAAGAAAAATAAAGAATAGTAATCTTGTCATATGCTTGGTTTCTACTCCTTTTCCTAGTGTTACACATGCCCTCTCCTCACTCGTGCAGATCCTGCAGCCGGTGGCTTCAGCCTGGCAGCAGTGATGGATTATATGATTAGTGTCAGTATCTGGAATATTTCACTAGTAGGAATATGATGTTCATATAGGTGGTATCTTCTTTCTCAATAAGTGATGTACCTGAGAACATTTTTATATGTTTGCTAACATATTTTTACCCTTTCTTTTTTCTCCAATGATCTGAAGCTCCACATTACAACCAAATTAACTATATACTTTTACCTGTGTAATGTACTATTTTATCTGTTCTCTTTGTTATCCCTAAAAAATGGGGATATCCCTTAAAGCAGTCCCAGGTGTTGCTTCCTTTACTTGACCACTGGTGAGTTGTTTACAGCCCTGTGTCATAAGCAGCCCCAGTGTCAACCTGTGCCCATTTATAATCACATCTGCCCTCCTCTGCTCTGCATTCTGCATTTCCAATTCTTGGTGCCTTTGTTATCTTACCAGACTGGTGTTTCTGTATACTACATATTCATGGTAGCCATGAATATGATGTATCATTCTACGTGGAACAACGGCTTATTATTGCTATCTTAATAAAACTATGATTTAATGCTTTACAAGGTTAAAGGAAAATAGTGTTAATTAGTGGCAATCATCTAGTAGATAGAAAATTCGAAAGTGTTAAAGCCAACCCAAGTAAAACAACAACAGTTCAGAGAGGGTAAGCCTGATGCACTTCTGTTCTGGGCCTTGCAAACTCATTTCAAAGTCTCTAGCCAATATTTCATTGCAGGTTTACAAAATCACAAAGTGTATGTTTTGTAACTACATCRCATCTCATGAGAATCCCCCATAACTTATTTTCATTTTGTGAGGTGGTGGTTGCTTCTGAGCACTCTGCATTGTATCAAATTCCCCTCTTGAATTATTGTCTGACTAATTTTCAGTCTGGATTTTTACAGAGCTYCTCTGATCAGTGTGCAGAACGCATCCTGCATCCTGACCTAACACACCCGGTTGCTGCCTGGAGTCCTGTTCCGTCTCCAATGAGAGACCTGCCTCCCTGCTGCTGCGTCAGCTGGGACTGGAAATTTGCACAGYAAAGGGAAGACACATAATCCAGGCAACCTTGGGAAAGAATTTAAAAAGAAACTGATAYAAGGCAGAAATAGGACAGAAAATGGAATTAAGCAGGTTTTAGGAATGGGATAGTGGAAAGAACAGGTGTCAAAGAGTCTGAGCTCTCAGGAGAGAAAGAGACATGATCAGCAAGAAAGCTCAGTGTCTGTTCCATGTGAGGCAGAGAACTCACAAATGTAAAAGTAGCAGCATGTTCACCTTCAGCTTCACAAACTGCATCACTGTGAGAAGTATAGAGATAATTCAAATACCAGATGAGTAATATTTTTTATTAAATTGCTAGATGAAATGTAAGATATGTCACCTAAACTAAATGCAAAAAGCTCTACAGATTCACCCAACATCTGAAATGTGATAAATTTCTTCTGTCTAACACTAAACCACTCTCTATATTTCTCAGCACTGGTTAATTATAAAAATATATTTACTTTCAMTCTTAAAACAGTTGGGCAATTAAAATTCTAATCTAAATTTACACAGATCAAGTAATTACTTATGGAAAGTGCTCTATAGGTGTTGCAAAAAACATGTATRGTTTACAATGGTCCAACGAAGGCAAAAAAGAGGCTATGCTTGCAGACCATGAAAAAAAGTCCAAAATTTAAGATTGTTACTATGAATTTGAAATATTGAAATAAAGMCAATCTTTAACCTAAAATCATCTAGAAAAGTGATTGTAACATTTTTGTTAAAAGTCTAGATATAGGAAAAGGTTTCTAGTTTCTGAAGTCTGATATCTGAAAATGAAACAACAATTATTTAATTTACTTTGAAAAAGACTTTTTTATTTTCCATCAAAAACAGGTTSAAATGTGCAAGAATTTATCTGCCTTTAAAAGTCACTTTGAGCAACGGCAGTAATCCCTTCTCAGAGGGAGAACACTGAAGCTACCTGTAAACCAAATTGCATTTTCCACAGATGACAAGGCAGCTCAGTGTAATGGAACCCAGGTGTTAGACTAATTTCTAATTTAACCATAAATGAAGAAAAGAAAAATATAATCCTCAATGCAAGTTGTTGTGATATTACAGAATCCATCATAATGAAGAAATGCCCCCGCTTTGCACAAAGGTTAACTGTACAAATGGTACTGCATCAACGGAAATGTTAATGGGTTTGTGTGGCAGCAGGTAAGCAGGAGCTGGCAGAAGGAAGCTGTTATGGTAGGCAGATAATTACAATGGAAGTCATGTCTTTGATAATGACTGGGATTCACATCACATATCTTTTCAGTCACAAGACAATTTCGCTAGCTCTGTTTATGGTAATCTATGGGATTATTTGACAGCAAGATGACACTTTGACTTTGGAACAAATTTCTTTCATGGACAGCACAATTATTAATATTGTGACATTCAATTAGACATATCACTGATGTATAATTTTGATTTTAGAAAACAGACAAACATAAGGTATATTTTTCATTAGTACATGGAGTTCTTTTGGTTCTCAATTTGTTTTTCATCATGCTATTGCTTTGATCTTACTAATGTGTAGATGTTGGGAGAAATTTAAAAGCTATGAGTTTTTAACCATTCAGATGCAGGATCAGTAAAGTAAAAGGAAAAATTATGCAAACATGCATTTGTCTTAACAAGAAGGAAAACAGATTTCCAGGCAAAGTTTATCTGTTTGTTATAAACTCTACTACATAACAGCAAATCTGTAATGTGCTTTTCAGGAGGGAATCCTGTGTAGCAGTAGCTACACATGCGTTATCATATTGTGAGCCAAATCCCCAGCTAACCTATTTACCTCAATCTCAAAAAACAGTTAAAATAGGAAAATATTCAGGTGAAGAATCAAATCTCTGTGGCCCATTCTTCCCTTTATGGAAGGAATGTGAAATYACAGGGAAAGGACAACATTGACAACAAATGTGGTGAGTACCTCCTGAAGTCCCACCCTGTCCTTGGTCTATGGCAGTGAGCGGGGTGTCACCCTGATTATTTCCTTGCAAGATCAGAGAATACAGCACCCCACCAATACTTGCACCTAAGTGTTCTATAGTCACAAGTGATAAAATATATACTTCGGTAAGCAGAGTTTTCTGTTTGAAATTCTTCAATAAATGGTTTGTGCAAACGAAGTTTGGCTTCTGGGATGCAATGTGTCTAGTCACCTAAAGCACCTTCTATGGTTTCAGTTCTCTGAGTAGTTCACCTAATTTTACACAACTGCCTCATCTAAAATCTCTCTTGCTTCATAAAATTCTACCTTCACAAATACAGCATTGTAAATATTAAATTTATGGGGAGAAAGAAAACAAGAAAGGAGGATACAATGAGGAGTATGAATATACCAGAAGCAAAACYTTGGTTAGAAGACAAAAGCATTTCTGTAAATACATTGCCATACTATAAGCACGGCTCTTGCCCTACCAGCGATCTCCCTTCTGCCCTTGTTGTAGGTTTTACAATTTAAAGTTATGCATCTGCCTTCTCTGTAGCTCTAAATCTGTGTGAAATATTTGTTATTATAAGTTATGGGATCTAAGTATTAATCAAAGAACAGTTATAAGGAACAATAGTCACTCTGCATCATTCTTCTRTTGAACTTAGGTGCAAACATTTATACAGAATTTGGATTAGAAAAGTTGGCTTAGGTAACTTATTTATAGTCATGATGTGGAAAAAACCAATTTGCCATCAGTATCCTATTATTTCCACTTCTGTTGAGAAATTTGTGACTTGAATGAACAAAACCTAGGACCTTAATAGGATGTTGCTAGAACTTTTTAGACTAGCCGTGTTTTTCTCTCTCCAAGGAGACAAGTCACAGTCATAGACATCTTACATTTGTAGAGTAGTTTTCGTGCCAAAGAATGCACAAGTGCTTCAAAACTTGACTAATTATGCACATGAATCTTACCATTCACYATTGAATATCAGCAGCCTCTGTTGTGAAAGGTTTTTAACAATACACTATAAAGTTCAGCTGAGTACAAGCTATGGCTGCTATAAAGTGGGAAGAGTCTCAGCAGGCAGACAAYAACACTTTAAATGGAAATGCAAAGACACCCCTGAAGTTAACATACTACTTAGGAAGTGTGTCACATCGATTTAATGACCTTCCTTTTGTGTTTTGAGAGGACCACACACRCAATATCTCACTGAGCAAGTTCAAGAGCACTAGATGCACTCAGAGCACTGTTCTCCAAGGTACTGAGTACTGCGGTTCGCAAGGCAACAAATAGTAAGTCTGTAAAAATGACAGGATTAAATGTAAGTAAGTTCTTAAGTGCTTTACTGATTAGAACTTCCAGAGCTGCATAAAAGAGTCTGTGTCCCTGAGAGTCTGACATTCACGTCTTGAAAGTAGGATTCCTGAAGAAGAGAAATAGAGGCAGTGAAAAGGTTTGAGTTTTTTCACTRGCACAGTTTACAAGGCCAGAAATAAGTAATTTAATCCCTTCTCTCACACATTCCTTTAGAGTTTTCTTTATAAGGCTACAGCTGAAGAGGACAAGGGTTCCGTTAAAAAAAAATCAAATCAAACGAAAACAAGCAAAACCCCACAAACAAACAARACCMCCACAAACAAACAAACAAAAACCCCCCAAAAAACCCCCAAAACAGAACAAACAAAGGAAAACAGCACCAAAATCCCCACTCAAAACATATCAGAAGAAATTTAGACAAAATCTAGAGCTCTAAAAGACTTCTACACAGCTGTTAACATAACTAGAGGGATGCTGGTTTCCACAGACATCTCCAGTGATGCAACAAAGATTGCACAGGAGGGAGGTTTACTCTAAGCGCTACTTTAAGAATTTCTCAGGCACAAGCAAATATACCTGAAGATGGATAGCTGCCACAGCCACTGCTACTGAAGGGAATGGAGAGAGTGGACAGCAGTTTGATGAGACTCTCAGGAGAAAAGGAGCATGTCCAAGAGTCTTAAAGAAGCAAGAAAGAGGGTCATCACAGGGAAGGGTGATTTTGAATAAAAAATCTATTATCCTAGTGTTTTCCCAAAGTTCATCYGCAGGTTCAGTCACCCTCAGACAACATGGGATCATCTACTCTCAGCCACCCAACCTCTGGGACCAGATTTGTTGCTTTTTATCTCAGCATTTGGAWTGGAGTTAGATTGCTTACATTAACCACATCGTGAATGGTGACAGTTCTATGTCTCAAAAAACGTCTACAAAGGCCAACCTGTCAAGACAAAAAGTAACTAAACTAATACTAATACTTCCTAAACATAATACTTTCTAAGATGAAATCTAAAAGAAATGTTAAAGAAATGTTAAAATTTACTTTTTTTTCCTCCATGTTAAGACCGTAGCACTGCACATACAGTAGATGCCTTGCTTCACGGTGATATATGCAGTGTAAAAGTTACATGCTCAGACTTCACTGAACGGGGTTAGCAGATTTCTAGAAAATACCTTCAGAAAAGTRCGTTTTCTATGAGATAGGCATTTGAAAAGGCCTGTGAACAGTAAGATTTCTAAAAGCCTAACTGCATCAAAGACTCAGCTATCCAAGATTCATTGACTGAAATCAGGAGGGCTTCCTGAGCCCATGTGTCTGAAACACATCTCTTTATTTCTGAGCAGAAGTCTTAAAGGTTTGAACCTAGATTTGCCACCTCTTGGGGAATATTATGTCACAGAGTATGGGTATYGTAAAGAGAAGGAAGGGGACACCCTTAGTATCTTTACTTTTCATGGAGTAAGTGGAAATATGCAGGAACCAGAAAAAGTTTGCATAATATCCAGCCCTCTTCAGTTAGTGGCTGGAGAAAAATTCACTCTWCTGGAGTCTCGGCTTTGTTGTTGCTGAAATGGCTCCTGCGGTATTAAAGAGTCTTTTTTCCCAGCCCCGCGACTGAWGAAGAAGTCGAGATTCCTCAGTTCTGGTTTTCAAGGTTGTCTATTTTCTCTTATCTAATACATTTTTTTTCAGACCTGCAGARGTCTGTACAGCAGGTCAGGTTGAGACACACTGACCGCCCTCGGGGTGGTGTTATCTTTTAATACTAAAAAGTATGTGTACTTTATTTACAATAATTTTCCAATACCTGTCACCTATGATAGACAGTCTGTCTCTACCCTAAACCAATCCAGAAGTGCCACCATCACAGCAGAAGATGGAAGACAAGAAGAAGAAGAAGAAAGAGAGGACATGCCCAGATTCCTCCATCTTGCCTCGTGAACCCCCATTCTAAAAAACCCAAAATTGTACTTTTTCACCCTGTGATAAATTCACTATCATTCTACTCAAAACCTTGTGGCTTGTAACTCTTTGCACAAAGTTGGTAATTGTCTCCATGGGTTAAAATCGAAGGCACAGGTGTCTTTGACCCCATGCCAAGGTCTCTGAGCCCCCTGCCAGGGTCTCAAGTCCTCCAGGTTAGTCAGAGGAATGTCCTGGGTTCCAACACTGGAGGAATCCAAAGAGCAGGGAAGGATATTAAAGTTGTCCTTTTAAGTTCTGCTTTTACTCAGCAGTCAGAAAATGCATCAAGATGGAAATATGTACCTGTGACCTTCTTTTCTTGTATTCCCAGTCCTACAGGTAATTAGTCTCCTACTTCTCGTACCAGAAGGTCTAAGGCAGAAGGCGTGAAACCTGAGGGTAATATATATTCTGTGATACCAAGGAATGCTCCAGTTCCCATGAATGAATATTCAGCCCTGACAGAAATTCAATTCAGTATCAGCATGAGGTCTGACAGGTAATCCCTATCCCCTGCCATGGTTCCTATGGTAAAGAAACATATTCCCCAATGGTTTCCCAAGTGCATTCCAGTAAAGTGTCAAATCAAGAGACTAAAATGCGGTGAGACACCAGCTGGCACCAACAACAGTTTGGCATGGATGCAGGAAGCGTGAGGGCAGCTGAGGAGCAGAGAAAGACAGTAGCAGGAGCTGGGGCATAGGAGGAGTGGGAGAGACACAGTCAAGATGCCTACAGGTATCCAGGTTTATTCATGGGCATATGACYGGAGGTGAGAAGGAAGCTGTGTAAAACAGGACCTGGGGAAGGGGATTCAACTACTCACTCACAGTCTGATCCTGGGGACTCCCTGGGAGCTCCCAGCTGGCTCCCACCAAACCAGATTAAAGCTATCAGAGTAAAATCTAGTGCTGTGGCATTAGGAGGTAGAAATTAAAAGAAGACACTTGGAGGAAATAGCCCTTGTTCTCACACATGTAACAGCAGATTCATTCCCCAAATAAAATTTCATTTATCCTCTCCCTTGTGTACATTGGAGATGCACAGTGGGAGAAGGAAGAGGTAACTAGTAATGAAAGGAAAAGAAGAAAGGCCATCCTTTACTTGCACATGCAAAGTGTGGTGGTGCATCCCCCCATCTCCAGGCCTCAATATATTCTGAAAAATGCTTGCCAAGCCTCAGCCCTGACCAACAGCACCTGGGCTGGGCAACTGTTGAGCTTATCAGAAATACCATCTGCTCCCAGAAACTTGTGCTGCCTAATGACCTCCTCCCCTCATTTTTGAACAACCTTGGAAGCTTTTTTTGCCTGAATAACAACTCAAGTAGAACGATATTTTTGTTCTCATTCTTTCAAAGAAAGTTTCTGATCTGAAGTGTGGCCAAGATGAAACATTGCTATGACTAAAGCTGACTGTCTTGTGGCCCTGTAAACTGTGGTTTAAAATGAGACYCTTTGAGCTGTCCTGTCACAGCAGGCTGTGACCAGCAACCTCCCTCTGAGCACAGCACCTCTCAGAGCCAGCAAACTCTCGGGTTTGCTGTACTCAAAGGACTGCCAAATGACAATAGATCTGACACCTCCACTCCCTGAGGCTCAACCCTTCACCCATTGACAGGCATGGCATCTGAAGTGAGTATTCCACTACCTTCAAGGGTAATTTTTCATAGTTACTTTGTACAGACTCTTTATGTTTGTGTGCATGCAAGCATGCATATMAAATGTGAGAGAAATGCTGCCCTCCTTGATTCTTAAGTACTTTAGATTTGCAAGGAAGTTAGGCCTGTAAGTAAATTGCTGTTGTGATATAGCAAATCCTATATGAATTCTTTGCCAAATTGTTTAAATTATGATGTAAATTAGGTGAAATGTTGTTAAGTTTAAGTACTATCAAATTAAAATGCTGTTAAGTGCTATTGGGCCCTTAGGGTTTGGATTGATTGGCTCTGGATTTTTTTTGTTGCTTTTCCTCAGTGTGCCTTAACCATCTAGTAAGYAGTAGATTAAACCTTGCCAACAAATTTTGTCTTGCTACCACTTTTATATTAAACCTGTTCTTACTGATGCCTTTGCTGGCAATTCTTTAATCAATCTTTAAACACTCTTTCATGATACAGATGCATAGGAAGAATCTGAGTAGGAAAGAGGAACAGGTGTAATGTGTTCATGGAGAAATAATTCCCTCAMACAAGGAGAAAACAGCAGGACAAAAAATGGAGATGAGAGAAAATCATTCAACAGTGAAACACTCCGGGAACGGAAAGGTGCCCCTAAGGGCTCCACTTTGCACTTGGAAGGAGTGAGGAAAATTGACCAAAGCGCCAGCAGCCAGCATGCTGCCCAGCTGCTACACAGCCTGCCTTGCTCCCAGCCCTTTCCCCAGCGGATCTCTGTCAGAGGAGAACATGGGTGTAGAACCAGCAAGCACTTCAGAACTTTTTGCTTAGAAGAGGGGCTCAAACCAAGATCTCTCTTCATATATTGGTTCCTTACTCAGCAGCACAGAGTGCTTTGTGTGTGCCCTTCTTCYCTTCCCTACTTTCATCTCCTTCTCCTTTTTCCTCCTTTCATCTTGTTCTTGAGAAAAGTGAAAGTAATGGTTTAATTCTCTTCTGAGCTATGAATTATTTTCTCATGACCCCTTAAAGAGCTACAACTACAACAACAATATCAAAAAACCCTCAAAAACAAACAAACAAAAACCCCAAAAAACCAAAATCAAACAAACAAAATAAACCACCCAAACTAACTAAACAAACACACAAAAAACCCCAAGTAAATCTTTGTTTTCTAGTTTTCTTTTTAATCAGGCCTACAGGCAGGCTAAAGGATGAATGTTTATTAGGTAATTTGGGTGGATTTCTATAGGATAATAACCTCTTGGTGCTGAATTCTTCAAATCTAGCAAGCAATAAGACTCCCTGACCATGCCCTGAGAACTTCTGAACTTTTCCGTATTTCAGAGTTAGATTTTTCCGTTTACTGATGATTTTTTTTTTGTTTTCACTTATAATTGCTTCAGTCCCTAAGACAGTTTTAAAAAACTACAATCAATATATGAAAGCTCCTGTGGTAACTGACACACATCCATGCAACTGAGAGCTAGGTGCTACAAGCTTTAAAAGAACTCTGCCGAGCAGCTATTGAGCAACGTACGTCATAGCTAGCACTTCCTCTCTAGCAGAAATAAAATAACTGAAGGCTCTTTATTAAACTACTCTTCTGGGTAAAATTATGTATCTTTACTATTTGGACAATSATGCCCTTTTCTTTTGGTCAAAACTTGAAAATCTTTCAGATTTAAGAGAAAAAATTGTAATATTCTGAAAATTCAGGCATGAGGAATAAGGAATTAAGCTAATGTAATTTCATAATTGTGATTACCAATGATGGGTCYTTACAGCTTAACAGTTTTGGTCTGTCACATTCATCCCAGCATTTATCTAAGTGTCCCTGTGAACACAATCACACTCCAAAACAGCACAGATGGCAAAAGTATTTCCATACATGTTTTGAAGTGTTCTTCTAAAGGAAGAAAATTTTCTTCAGAAACAGAAAAAAAAAAGAGAAGGAATTGAAATATGGTTTAATTTTGAATGCCTTTTAATATTAAAGTTATGCAAGTTTGATTAAAACAGAAATTTTARCCAAGAGTGAACTGTTCACTGAAGAACAGCTGTGTATAGTCTGCAGCTGATTTTCCCCAGCAGCATGCTGTTCCACAGTCCTTCAGCTCCCTCTGCTGCTTATTCAATTCACAAATTTTTCATATTTGCATGGAGTTTTTACTCGGTTTTTTCAACCTCTGTTTCAATGAGAAAAAAGGATGCAGGTTAAAATTGCACCTGAAGCAATGAAATGATTACTCAAATTGATAAACAGTGTGTATAAAGTTCCAYGTAATTATTGTCCCTCCCTTTCTCAGGGAATGAGAAGAAGCCCATTAGACTGTCCTGATTGCTTTCTGGTGACTTGTTGTGCATATATTCTGCCATTATAATTTGACTTGGTATAACTGAAAAGTATCTGCTGCTTAAACTGACTTTTTCTGGATATACAATTTTATTTCATAGAAATTATTACAGAGAATCAAAGAATCATTGGGGTTGGAAAGATCATTGAATCTGACTGTTGACGTAACAATGCCAAGTCCACCACTAAACRTGTCTTCTAAATACTTTCAGGGATGGTGACTCRACCATTGCCCTGGACAGCCTGTTCCAATGCTTGACAACCATTTCCATGAAGAAGTACCTCCTAATATCCAATCCAAACCTCTCCTGGTACAACTTGAGGTTGTTTCCTTTTGTCCTGTCACTTGTTTGGGAAAAGAGACCAAGCCCCACCTGGCTACAACCTGYAGTAGTCATATAGAGAGATAAAGTTTCCCCCAGGCTGCCTTTTCTTAATGATAAAGAAGCCAAATTTCTTCAACTGCTTTTTATATGACTTGTGCTCTAGATGCTTCATCAGCCCTATTTCCCTTTTCTGAACATGCTCCAGCACTYGAAGTGAGGGGCTCAAAACTGAGCAYAGGATTCAAGGTGTGGCCTCACCAGTGCTGAGTATGAGGGGATGATCATTGCCCTGGTCCTGCTGGCCTCACTGTTTCTRATACATGCCAGGATGCCATTGACCTTCTTGGCCACCTGGGTACACACTGGCTCATGTTCAGACAACTGTCAACCAACACCCTCAGGTGCACCTTTCCAGACACTCTCCCCCCAGCCTGTAGGGCTGCACAGAGTTGTTGTGACCCACGAGCAGGACCTGGCTCTTTGCCTTGATGAACCTCATACYGTCGACCTTGACCCATCAATCCAGCCTGACCAGGTCCCTCTGCAGAGCCTTTCTACCCTCCAGTAAATCAACACTGCCACCCAGCTTGGTGTCATCTGCARACTTGGTGAGGGTGCRCTTGATCCCCTCATCCAGATCATCAAAAAAGATATTACACAGGAYTGGCCCCAATACTGAACCATGGGGAACATCATGAATGACCCACAGCCAGCTGGGTGTAGCACCATTGACACCACTCTCTGGATCCAGCCACCCAGGTGAACAGTGCACCTATCCAAGCCAWGAGCAGCCAATTTCTCCAGGAGAATGTTGTGAGACWGTGTCAAAAGCTTTACCAAAGACCAGGTAAACTGCATCCACTATGTCACCTTGTCACAGAAGACGACCAGGTTGTCAAGAGGGATCTGCCTTTCATAAACCATGCTGGCTGGGCCTGACCGCTGGTTTTCCTGTATGTGCCGCATTATGGCACTCAAGATGATCTGCTGTTGCAGACATCTTTTATGAAAAATCCTTTCCTTAGGATTTTTCCTCCTGAGAAGCTGAGAGGCCTCAGGAACAAAATGTAAACAATGATTATCTGCTGCTGTGGAAGGCAACAGGTGGATCTGTGATTGGCCCATGTTGGATGTTTGTAATTAATGGCCAATCACAGCCCAGCTGGCTTGGACAGAGAGCYGAGCCACAAGCCTTTGTTATCATACTTTGCTATTCTATTCTTAGCTAGCTTTCTGATTAAACCTTTTCATCTATTCTTTTAGTATAGTTTTAGTGTAATTTATATCATAAAATAATAAATCAAGCCTTCTGAAACATGGAGTCAGATCCTCGTGTCTTCCCCAATCAGAAAACCCCTGTGAACACTGTCACAATCTGCTCCATGACCTTTCCCACCCAAAGGCAAAGCCGACAAGCCTCTAGCTCCCTGGATCCTTTCAACCGTACTTGTAACTGGGCATCACATTTGCTAACCTCCAGTCAACTGTGSCCTTCCCTTTAGGCCATGACTGCTGATAAATGATGGAAGATAGTTCAGTGAGCACWTCTGCCTTCTCCCTCAGTATCCATGGTTGGATTCCATCCAGTCCCAGGGACTTGTGTCTAAGTGGCGTAAGAGGTCACTGATTGTTTCCCCTTGGATTCATTCTGYTCCCTGCCCCTGTCTCCCACCTCAGGGGGCTGGGTTCTCAGAGAACAACTGGTCTTACCACTAAAGACTGAGGCATTGAGTACCTCAGCCTTTTCCTCATTGTTACTGTGTTTCCCCTCCCACTCAATAAAGCATCAAGAATCTCCTTAGCCCTCCTTTTGTCACAAAGGTACTGATTGAACCACTTTTATTTTACACAATAGCCAGATTAAGTTCTAGCTGGGCTTTGGCCCTTCTAATTTTYTCAYTGCAAAACCTCATGACWTCCTTGTAGTCCTCCTGAGAGGCCTGGCCCTTCTTCTAACTCTCCTGTTTTCCCTGATTTCCAGCAAAAGCTCTCTGTTCAGTCAGTCTGGCCTGCTCCAGCCCCTTGACAATTTCCTTCTTGAAGAATGTCCAGCCTTCTTGGACTCCTTTGCTCTTCAGGACTGCCTCCCAARGTACCCTGCCGACAAAGCTCCTAAACAGGATGAAGTCCAAGTCCTCTGGAAGTCCAATGTAGCAGTTCCGCTGAGTCTCCTCTTTACTTCTCCAAGAATTGCACTAAATCAAACATTTTGTAGTTACAGTGCCCAACATGGTCTCTGTTTCACAGACTACATGTTAAGATACACTATGAAACACGCCATATGTTAAGAATTGTGTCTTTCTATAGCTCCATGTCCTCTTTATTAGCAATATTTCCTGTTGATATGTTTGAATACTTTCTTTCCAAGATTTTCATAATGTTCACCTATCAAAATATTAAAGAAAAAAAAGGCAGCTTGTATACTTGCCTTTTCTAGTTTTTATTGGTATATTTTTCATTTCTAAGTAGACATCATAAAGCTTATCCCAGATAGAAGACAAATATATATACAAAATATGTATTGGTCAACATACAATATAAATGCAAACACACACACATTCGTTACAGCAGAACTTTGGTTAATAAGGTATAATGAAGGGAAGGCATTATCTGCCGAAATATATGTCAGAACTACTAAAAAAACTCAGCATCATACATCATCCTGACTAAATCAGTGACTTGAAGAACAGTAAAGGTTAAGAGAATATCAACACATGCCATTATGCTGATTTCAAGGCATCTCTGATCCTCAGAGGATTTTGGAAACTGCAGGTCTATAGAGACTGCATGGATAATGGGAAGCCTAGAACTCTATGTGTAATTTTCTCCAGAGGTATCTAGGTTATTATACCCATTTTTTTTCTGTTCAGATATTCAGCCATGAGATTATTTCAGTCACTGATKAATTACCCCAGAAAAATAAATTATGAAATTTCCATTTGAAATTCTTTAAGACTACTGAAAGCACAGKTTTGAAGAATCTTAGTCAAGACCTAACTCCCTCCAGTACAATGGGGATGACCTTCTGAGGTATCTACATCAATGCTTAGCCCCAGAAGCAATGGTTCCTGTAGGTATGAATTATGCTACACCTGGAAATAAATGCAACCCACGCATAGTCCAACACAAACAGAACTCAGGCAATTCAGGCTTGATCAACTCTCTCAGGCACTTTGTGTGTGTTCTTCTCTGTCCTTTGTGAGGACTGTGCTTAGGTTTTAATCTTCTCAAAGTGATGCTGCTGATCAGGAAAAGGCTGTATTCACTGTTGCCACCTTCAGGCACCTTGTTCCTGAGTGACACCTTAGAAGCAGGACCAGTGGACTGGAGACTTGACTGAATACTTCCTGGGAGGAAATTACAGAATGATGGTCAGATCCAAAATGTTGTAGGCATGTGAAATAAATAGGTGGATTGCAGGAGCCCAAGTCTACAGTCAAAGACTGTAGGCCCTGTCAAAGGCTGCCAAATTCTGGAGGTACTTGGGATTACCTCCCCATTTCGGCTGCAGCATGTCAGGCTCTTGAAATTGGTGCATGTGCTGACATTCCCCTTCCTGAGCAGTTCAGTGTCTCATTGCAGCTCAAGTCTCAGCAGTCTCCTGCCCCACTACAGTCAAATTATGTATTGCCCAAAAAAGCTTCATACATTGACAGTCCTATTGTCACAAAACATTTTGGAAGACAGAAMAAGAGAAGGCAACACTGATCATCATACCTGGTCCTCCAACACCAAAGACAATGAGGACATGCGCAGCAAATTTGGCAGTTCCTAAATTCTGGGTTTACCCATAGTTATTAAATCTAGAGCACAAAGCTGTAGTYCAGGTGCCCATCTTTTAAAATAAAGTGATGAAGATTATCAAGTTCATTACTGTGTATYGAAGACAGGGAAAACATGAAGATTTTATGGAAAGATTTATTCAGTGGCAACAAAATTTCAGAAACCAAGTCCTAGTCAGTCAGAGTGAAAAACATAAAAGCACATTGAATTGTATTTGACGAGTCATTTGGCATACTATTATCTTTCTGGAATAACAGGTGAGCAAGYGCCGTTTTTAGTCTTGATCATTTACCCCATTTACTTCCATGGAAGCTGGCTCACGGAAAATGTCTAAAAATTAATTAATACGCTTGATAGATTTGCCCTTTCCACGTGCCCTGTGGGTATAGACTACAACTCCAGATGTTATTGAACAATCAGATATTAATGTAATTTCTCATGTGGCTTTCCCCCCCAACCCTTACAAATTAGCAGTATAGCGATCTCTGTTCTGAAAGTCTCTGTAAGCACGTTTTGCATCTGCCTTGCTGTGTGGAATTCTTCCAAAGGGCTCCAGATCATTGAAGCAGGCATCAAAAACTTCATCCACAGCTTTTTCTGCTGTTTCTTTGCTAACTTTTCTAACAGCCAGAATGGAACGAATTGCTCTGTCTCGTACACAAGTCTAAAGTGAAAAAAAAAATCTGTCATTATTAGTGTAACTTTTTTCCAGATTTTGTCAAGTATTAACTCCTATTATATAGGTAACAATTTTGTATGAAAGAAGAGTCAAACAGTGCCTGTAGTAAGCATTAAAGTACATTTTAGTTACATCCTGTGTAAACTATGCACTTTAGTTTTCCATGTACACATAAACCATTAAATACTTAAAGACATTTAAACCATGAAATAATTAAAAGACATTCCTTAGAACAGGAATTAAAATACAATTTGGCATTTTTTGTAGGTATTAAGTGTTTGTAAAACTTGACCTGGACACAAAAAAAAAAGTCAGAAAGAAACAGACACAAATACCAGTTAGGTTCTTTACAAACTGAAATGCTGTGTAACAATGGAATGACTTCTCTACTGGTTTTCATTTTGATACTTCTCTTCATAGTAACTTTTTCTTACAGTTTGTTTATCAAAAGACCAAAAATTATGCAAACACCATCTACAAGCTAACTGCCACTCTAAAATGAGCAACTACTTGGGTCTCAATCTGTAGACTTCATTACCATTCACAAAAATAATTCCTACAAGACTTAATACACATGACTATTTAGAAATCTTCTCATTTTCCTTCCTTCAGTTTTCAATAATTTTTAAGAGTGTCAACCACTCAAGTGGATAAGGTATTTCCACTACATTTCCTACAAGCTCTGCTTTTTCTTTGGTTTTATTAGCCATCCATTGTCAGTGGTAATGCTTTAAAACATGACTAAATGTTCAGGGATTTCACTCCAATAAAAATAACAAGGTGGGGGAAAAACCTAACATCGATCATTAAGGGTTAGTTAAAAGGAAACAGGGAAACAGCAACTCCATAGCATCTATTTATTTTTCTAAAGTTTTCAGCTATGAAAGCTCAGAAGGCTAAGACCAAGTGGATAACATAACAAATTATTAGATTTTAATAGCCACAGTTTTTACCTGATGGTGCCCTTTCAATCCAAATTTAAACCTGGCTATTTCATTCATCAAAGTACAGTCTCCACTTAGATTAGCAGCTCGAATCTATTGAGAAAAATAAAAACTCACAAGATCAGAGAAACACATGAAAATACAAAGTCCAAGAAATTGTAATAAATATTTTTCTTCTATATTTCTGGTGACTGTTGGTAGGTGATATTCCCAAGACCACTTTAACTTTTTAAGCACCTGTTACTACCATACCCTTTACATCCATCTCAGCCTCAGTGAACTACAACAACCTTCAGGTTTCCCCAGGAACTACCTTTCACAAATCCCTAAAATTTAAACAAATGAGCMGTAGGGACTATATGTATGTATATAGATGAACTGCTCGAAGAAGATGGAAATTATTTTTCCCTCCAATCTATATCAGAATCTGTTACAGCAGTCAGGAAGAAAGGCAGATACCTTTCAAAGACTACAGATGCAATACCAGAAGAGCAGTAACTCATCTGTTTTGCAAAAAGCTACATTTCAATGAGCATGTTTGCTTTAGCTTAACCGTTTTGTCCTGTACACTAATTTCTTTTGTCTGCTAAATATTTTATACCCTACACAGTCTGTTAGGAAATGTAAATAAATCCTGATTTCCTATAATTAAGTACCAGAGTGAAAATAAATGCATAGAAAATATGAAAAAGTAAGAATTTAAAAAGCCATCAACAAAAAAATATCATAAAATTAAATAATCAAAAGACCTGAAGTGAACAAATAATCCTGACAAGAGCAAAAACATGCACAATACTGAATAACTAGTATCTGACAGTTAATAAAGTGTATTATATATGYATATATAAAATATATATGACAAAATAAAGTCTACGACAGTTAATAATTAAGAATTATTGTATTGAGTTTACAGGGCAAAATGTTGGCAGTGATGGGCCTTCCAGGGTGGCTTCTGTGAGACTGGAGAAGTGGCTGAGCCTATGTCAGACAGAGACTGTTTTAACTGGTTTTAAACCAGTTAAAACACCATTACTGGTGCTGGTTGTATCTCAGTGATGATGCATTCAAGAAAGGATTAAAAAACCTGCAGGTCAGATGTGAGACAGAGGAGTGATGAAAACGTGAGGGAAACGGCCCCACAGACACTGAGGTAGGATGGGGAGGAGGTGCTGCAGGCATCAGAGAAGACCGTGGAGACAGAGGTTGTCTCCCTGCAGTCTGTGAAGGAACACAGTAGAGCAGATATCCACACTGCAGTCCAAAGAAGACATCGTGACATGAGAGACAAACATGCCCTGGAAAAAGCAGCAGCCCTTAGCCCAGGAGGAGTACATTTTCTGTCAGGAACTGTGGGCCTTGGGGGACCAATGCTGGAGCAATCCATTCTTGAAAGACTATATGCTGTGGAAAGAACTCAAGGTGGAGCAGGTCTTGAAGAACAGCAGTCCAAGGGAAAGAYTAATGTTGAAGCAGCTGATGAAGGGCTGCATTTCATGGGAAGGGCCTCAAGCTGGAGTAGGGAAAGAGTGCAAGGATGAAGGAGCAGCAGAGACAAAGTGTTATGAACTGACCACAGCTCACATTCCCTGGCTCCCTGTGCCACTTGGCAGGGAAGGAGATAGAAAAATCAGAAATGAAAGAGTGAAGCTAAGCCTGTGACAAACTCTTCTGTGACAAAATGATACGGATTACACCAGAAATCAAATAAAAGCCTGCAGATTCATACACACAACACCGGTGTCACATACACAAGAGGAATCCCTCCCAGCCTGTGCTCCATTTAATTTCACCTCCTGAAGTGTCAAGACCCTTAACAGTCAAACGTCCTCTGAAACTACAGAATCATAGAATGGTTTGCATTGTAAGGGGCCATAAAGATCACCAAGTTCTTATCTCCCTGCCATGGGCAGGGACACCTTCCACAATACCAAGTTACTCAGAACCTCATCCAAAGGTGATGGATTCATAACTACAGTGTACTAGCAGCAATACCACAATTACTCAAAAAATGAATGTTACAGGAAAAGACAAGTTTGTCRTTAATCAAAAAAACCTAAACAAAACCAAGGTTACTTTGATAATCACCTAACATATCATGACTTGTATGGGATAAAAAGAATTCTATAAGCATTTGATTACCATGTGAATGTGCTTTCACTTCTAACAACTCTCTTATTTGTCAATAACCGCTTCTTACACTCACAGTGATCACATTCTACTTAGTATGACATTAACTTACTAATATTTGTGAAAACTAAGTATTTGTTTTCTGAACAAAACTATTTAGGTTGACCTGACAGAAAGGACAAAATGTATTAACAGGATTAAAACAAATTAATTGTGTGTAACAGACCATGTAACACAAAGCAGCCCTAATAACCAGCAATAATTAATAAAATGACAACATTAGAAGCATTTTAACTTACCTCTGAACACGCTAAGTGTTTGACATTTTTAAACCAGTCAACATGTGCACGGCAGTGATCAAATGCGTGAATCAATTCATGTGCGACCACCCGGTTCATATGGGATTGTTGCCGAATGTTGTTCTGACACAGAACAATCTGCAGAAGAAGAAATACAGGGAGTCTTTTCACTAAGTTTCAACACCTCCCTTGCTTCTAAGAGACACACCACCTGCAGCATTTAGGGTCCTTGGATTGGTGTTTTTCAAATTAACAGCCTTATCATACTGAAGTGTACTAGTTCCAATGCCATGGAGCATCCTTCATTTCTCTTGTTTCCACAATTAACTCACATATAAGTACAGGTAGATTTAATCATAGCCACAAAACACTAAAGAAATTACAGCCCTTTGAAAGGGTACTATGTCCAGCACCTACCTGAGATGTGGCAGCATCAAAACCCCCACTGACACAGCCATCACAGTTTTCACAAGAAAAGTGCCGGTCATTGAAGACAGTGCTGAAAGGCCAAACAAACAAAGTCACAGAAAAGAACTTGAAAAACTTCAGTCACTACTTATCACAGTGACATTACTACACAGAAGACAAATTAATTTACATACCAACCAGATTGCTTCAGAGCCTCAAGAAGAAGTCGAGCATACGGATCTAGAAAAACATGGCTGCAATCAATTTCTCTAGACAAAAGTTTTGAAAATCATCTATAAACAAAATATAAAGGAAAAAAATCAAGAAAAGCTCTATACATGCAAATTTATACTTTGCAATATTTAATCCTATTGCACTGCAACTGGCATCTGTTACAGATCAGACTATGTGATATAGAATCATAGAACAGTTTGAGTTGGAAGGGAGCTTAGAGATAAACAAGCTCCAAWCCCCAGGCCCCTCAGAGCCCTATCTAACTGGGCCTTGGAACACGCCCAGATGGTGCAACCACAGCTTCTCTGGGCAACTATCCCAGTGCCTCACCACCCTCACAGCAAAAAATTTCTTCTGTGTACCTAGCCTAAATTTGCCCTGTTGTAGTTTGAACTCGTTTTTCCTCATCCTATCACTGCAATTCCTGATGAGGAGTCTCTGTCTGGCTTCCACATATGCCCCTTCAGACACTGGAAGGYTGCTCTGACGTTTCCATGCAGCCTTCTCYTCTGCAGGCTGAAYAGCCCCAACTTCCTCAGCCTGTCTGTGTAGGGGAGGTGCTCCAGCCTCTTTACCACCTTCAAAGCTCTGTTCTAGAACGACCTGCCTTGATGTATGGCCATGGTCTTTTTGATGTAGCTCAGAATACAGAGTAGAAGCTGTTCAGGAATCAAGTCATTCCTGACAYTATTTTATTACTAATAAACATAAATAGAGCGGCCTATAGTGACCATGGCTGCTTGCTGTCAACATGCACAGTCCACGTCAAAGAGTGCAAGTGGCACGAACGCACAGACATYGACAAATCATCTCAATTTCTCAGGAAAAAAGAAGTAGTACAGGTGAATCTTCTTATAAGAAAAAAGTCTCTCTCTACCACTTTCGAAATCGTATTTTATCTTAACCAAATTCAGCGTGTTCCTAAATCAGCAGCCGCACCCCGCCACCGGCTCGGGCCCAGTCCGGCGGCCGCGGGGGTGCTGCGGCAGGAGGGCAGGGCCCTCCCCGGGACCCGCGGCACAAGGTCACCGCCGCTGGCGGCCGCCGGCGGCCCAGGCTCAGCCTGGCACCTCTCCTGCGCCGCGGCCGGGCCCGCGGGAGGACGGGGAGCGCTTACTCGTTTCCAGGGTCAGCCTCAGCATCAGCTGGCACTTGTTGTGGAAGGTGAAGAGGCTGCGGACCAGGAAGCTCTGTGGCTTCTTATTCCGGTCCGGGAAGAGCCGGTAGCCGAAATCATCATCCTCCTCCTCCGTCCCCTTCTTCTCTGCAGCCGGCGGCGAATCCGCCTCCCCTTGCCCCATGTCCGGCCGTGCGGGCCCGCGCCTGCCGGGGACCGCGGGGCGCGGGGCCGCGCCAATCGCCGGCTGCGCTCCCGGCACGTGGGAGGGGAGGGCTGCGCGCGCAGGCGCAGTTGGCTCCTGGCGCCGCGGCCGCGCGGCAGGCTGGGAGCGGGCTGGGCAGCGCGGCAGGAGCCGCGGCGCGGCGCAGGTGAGGCCACGGCGGGACGGGACGGGACGGGGCGGGAGCGGCGTGCGGGGCTCGGGCGGCGCCGTCCCGCAGCCGCATCCCCACCCCTGTGGGTCCACGGGCGGCTTGGCCGCGCGGGGTGGCGAGGCGAGGCGTGGGGGAGCGCACCCTGATGGAGTCAAGGCCTCGCTTGCAGCTTGCGGGCGATGCAGAGGCGGTGCTGGGGCTCGCAGGGGCTGCTCTGCCTCGGGGCCTCCTGCGGCGCGGCCTCGGGACCCGCTCCAGGACCGGCCCGTGCTGCCGGCCCGGCCGACGGCGAGGTGCGGCCGCTCCAGGGGAGTCGCTGGGAGCAGCAGCCTTCGGGTGTTGGGAGCGCTCGGGTCTCAGTTGAGAGTCGAATAAAAGTGCCCTGAGGGGTGTAAGGGCTGTGCCGCAGAGGCTGCTGTTCAGTGCGTGGGTTAAAGTCGTCGCTAAGTTGTGTGCGGCTACTGGGTAACGGAGCACTTTGACTTTATACACTTTAGCAGGATGCTTTAGAGTGGCAGCCAGATTTCATGTTAGGTTTTCGCCTGTGTGAGAATATTGTTTTAGTCAGACATAGGAAAAAGAAAAGTACAACAGMTTATATGGTATTTTTTTGCATATTTTAAGTATCTTGTTCTGCCTRCCTAGAAATGCTAAGCTGTATGGAATGTTTGATGTGTCCGTGCCCAAGTTGCACGAAATTAACAGACTGAATATTACGGTGATAGTTCGGCAAGAGACAACAGTCGAAGGTGGATAAAAACATATTAAGCCACTTGACTGGAAACGTGACAAAAGCTATGTATTTTTGGCTTCACTAAAAGTTTATTTCTGTTTTGTTTCAAATAGACCTAATACATTGCTCAGGATAATTATCACCTCCTGTGCATGARCTAGGGAGAAACAAACTGCTGCAGCAGGGCATCTACTCAGCTGCTTATTCCTGAGCATGTAAAAACATTTCTGCTTTGGTAGCATCAGTTCAGTAGTAATCGTGCAGTGTGTTTTTCCATCTCTTTGAGGCCCTTGTCTGTAGTTATGGATGGCACATTGTACCACAGAAATCATTAGCTTTGTTTGGCTCATAAATTTTTATATTGTTGTGCTACTAGGTTATTGCACAGATGTGAAAAATAACGTTAAATAAAGCATGTCAAATAGCCTAGATATTTTTCTTCCTTAAAAGCTTTATGTGTAGTATCTCTACGAATAGCTTATTTATATTTCAGCRAGGCTTGTAACAGATCCTGAAGCTTGCCATCAAGAGGTTAAAGTTAGCAACCATTCATAACTCTCTTTGTCTAAGTTTGTATTTAGCTTAYCATGAGTTACTTAATCATCATTGTTTTCAAAACATGTTTGCCTCATCCTTTCTGATTTTTGTGCTACGAAATGTACACGTGTGGGGTTTCTTTTTTTTCTGAATCGTAACCAAATTTTTTTAAGGTTACTTTTTAATTGTGACTTGATATTTTTGTGATAATAAAACTTCTTTCACTTAAGACAACAAAATCTATGAAGACAATCAAGCGTTAATAATTATTAAACAGTGTTTTAGGGACTTGTTTGCAGTTTTAGGATTACCATTGACTTGTTGGGTGCTTTACCTTATAGTTAGTTAGGAAAACATGAATTGATGTTTGTTACTATATAGTTGGTTTTTTCTGAATAATATGGCTTAATTTCATTTTTTTCAAAGACATTTAAACTGTGTTTTTTCTTAGTCTCTTAGTGTTTGATGTTCCTACTATGCTGTTGGGAAGTCTGACTGGCATGTAAGTCAGACTTGTTAATTTTGAAGTAGCTAGCTTCCTTCACTACGTATTTCCAATTTCTTTTCAGAAGGCTTTTTTTCCTTTAATTTTGGCAGATTATGATGAGTGCACCAAGCAAAGCGATAGAACTGCAGCTGCAAGTGAAGCAAAATGCTGAAGAGCTGCAGGATTTTATGAGAGAATTGGAGAGCTGGGAAAAAGATATTAAAGAAGTGGATTCTGAACTCAGGAAACAGAGTGGGGTCCCAGAAGAGGTAAGAAAACACAAGACCAGTGTCAACTCAGCTATTCATACTGTGATAGTGTTTATAATAATTATGTTTTACATTAGCAAAATTACATTTTTTTTACTTAAAATATCTAAATAGAAGGCATAAACTAATCCATGATGTGTTCTTCACCTGAAGTAAATGAAGTAAATGTAAACTGCACCACCCACAGAGCTGTGGGCCAGTAGCCCCTGAAGGTGATGAGGCCAGTAAATTTTTTATTGGTTCTGGGTAGATCTATGAGAATATTTCTGTTTGCAGCATCAGTATTGGTCATTTACTGCTGACATTTAGCATATTTAAGYGATTCTTTAGTGATACTCTGAAGACAGTTGTCTTCTAAAACTCAGTTTTATATCATACATGTAATATTTACTATTAAGTCTTTRAAGATTTATGCTTGTAGTTCTTAGTGGTTTTGTAGAGCTCATGAGAACAGCTTGCTGGATGAATTTCTAAAATAAAACTAACCACTAGATAAATATTCTGTCTAGATACAGATGTTGTAGATTCTTTAGTGCAAGTGATTTCCACACATYTGTTTTATAATAAGTTACTTAATTCTATTTAGAATTTGCCACCAATTCGAAACAAGACTTTTAAGAAAAAGAAGAAAAGCAAAAATAAAGTCCCCTCAAAGATAACCTCTGAGGAAAACAAGAAAAACAAGATCAAGTCTTACGATTATGAAGCATGGGGAAAACTTGATGTGGTGAGTCTAAGATTTGCTTTGTTGCCAGAGTCTTGTCCCCAGTTGATTCTGTTAAATAAAATTTTGTTACAGTGCTGAGAATTCAGTCCAGTAGTCAGTATCTTCCTGTGCTAGGTACTGTATAGGGTGSCTTTCTCCCAAAAAGATTACGAATTTAATATTTGGAATATTGATAAATACTTGGGTTTTTTATTGACTGTGCTTTCATCCAGCAGATTGAATTTTAGCTTAAGGGAAAAAAAAACTGTTTTAACAATAAGCCTATTAAAAGGTCATAATTATAGTAGAATATAAGACTAAGCACAACTGTCAGTATTGACATTAATAAAATCTTACTTGTATTATTTTGTGCTGTTAAGTTGTAATGAAGATAACAGTTTGATTTTTTGTTTCTGATTCCAGGATAAAATACTTGAAGAACTTGATAAAGAAGATAGTACTCATGATTCTATATCTCCAGAATCAGACTCTGAAGAGGATGGAATTCATGTAGATGCTGAAAAGGCTCTTGCAGAGAAGGAAAAGGTTATAGAATTATAGATACATATTATTGGTAAAGAAGAAATTTAGGTATAGGAGTGTTTGCAATTTTCTTTTAAAAGATCATCTACTGAGACCACACATCTGATAAAAGAATTGCCTATTTGGAAGTCTTTCTGTCTGCTTCCCTGCCCATAATTCCAAAATAGAAAATTCTCACTGCAGTTCCATTTCTTCTCATTGTCAGTAGCAGCAAGCTTGGTAGATTCTAATTGATGTATGCCTGTGATGACAAATGTATTGGTGATGTTTTGCTTTGGGAAGTTGAATGGCTGTATAGAATTGCTTTATAGAGCAAACTGGTTTTTACCTGAACACAACATCTGAATGCTGCAAACTAAATCTGCAAGAACTTAAAAATACTCCCTTTGTGAGGCCAGTACATCTGGGAGTGGTCGGTGAACTTCATTRTTTTAATAATGGAAAGTTCATACCTAATAGAGTAGGATATAGAAAGAGATCTGTCTCAGGCTTCATTGCCATAAGGAGCAGCTGTGTAGCAGCTTCTTTGTTTTTGATAAACTTCTCTGTTGGTAAGCAAGCACCTAACCCATCTGCCAGTCAATATTGACTTCAGTAGTTCTAGCTTTGGTTTGGGTTTTTGGTGGTTGAGTTCATTGTTTGTTTGCTTGTTTTAAATTGTCTAAATGGGTGATATTTGTGTTGTATTCCTGCTGCTGTGGGAATTCATTCACATGCAGTCTACACTGAGAAGCTGAGGTATCTTTGGCCATTATTATCTTGGCTGCAGTGAGGTCGTTGAGGGTGTATGAGGTAAAAGTTGTGTCCCAGAGGAGGCAGAAATGAAAATGTTGACTTGGAAAGCAAAGATGCCAAACGTAGTTACTGAAAACTTAAAAAAACCTCATTTGGTAATTTAAGTAGGTATATATATGCTTGTTACACGTTTCTAGAAATGACCTAGAGATACTGAAAATGGATATTTTATAGACCTCTGTTAGAGAATATATCATGAAAATTATTTAATATGGTGCACTTAGAATATGTTAGCATATTTCATAGTAAAGCAGTATTTTGTGAGGAGTGTTGAACAAAAATATTTAAGCATTTCTAGAATACTTTGAAATTTTAGGGTTTTTAATTAGCATTGTAGCTGCCAATATACAGTAACTTGCTGAAAATTCTGAAAAATGCTGAAAAACTTGCTCTTTTCTATTCACAGGGTAATAAGTACTTCAAACAAGGAAACTTTGATGAAGCTATAAAATGCTATACTAGAGGGATGCATTCTGATCCATACAATCCAGTATTGCCCACAAACAGAGCATCAGCTTTTTATAGAATGAAAAAGTAAGACTTGCATTGTGAAATCTGTAATATTTTTTTACTTGAAACGCTACCTTCAGATTTTTGGTCTAGTTTTAATTCTTGATTTATGCATCATGCTGTGTTGTTRCAGCCTGCCTTCCAGTTTCAAAGTAAAATAGGAATCACCAGGAGAAGCCATCTGGTAGTCTCCCTCATCAATTTTTCCTTGGCTTGCACACTAGCAGTTCACCATCTTCTGTGTTAACAGTGTAAGACTTCAAGAAAAAGAGAGGAGGAGAAAGTTAAATTGCCTTTCACATTCWGTGAGCTCTATTTCTAAGACTTTGATTTGTTTTGGGTGAAGAAGGGGGAGTTGATTGTTCTTCCTGTGGCAGTAGAGATTCTTTACTGTTGTTAATGTATTCAGAATCAAGAAACGTGTAAGTACTTGGTTTGTGCCCCTTCTGAAGCATGTAAGATTCCCATMTTATCAAGAACCTGGTGAGGCATAGAGTAAGATGAACTGCTGAAATTTTGGGGTTTGTAACCTAGATGTGTCCAAACTACTCATTCATTTTATTGATAGGTTTTCTGTTGCAGAATCTGACTGCAATTTAGCACTTGCTTTAGATAAAAATTACGTAAAGGCTTATGCGAGAAGAGGGGCYGCTCGCTTTGCTTTGAAAAATCTTCAGGGTGCTAAAGAAGGTGGGTCTTTTTAAAATTCTTTTCTTAACATACATACAAACTTGTGTGATCTGCTTATTTAGTGCAGGATTTTAATTTTCATTTCCTATAAACAAAGAAATATCATGTTGCATATTCTTCTGGCAAGGTAAAATTCAAGTAGCAAGTCCAAATTATAGTGGCAGATGTTAGTAGTTCTTGAATAATTCAGCTTTAACTGTTCTAGAATGATTTATTACTTGAAATATCTCAGGCTTCTTGGGTAATTACAAAAAAGGTTTATCTCAAAAGAATGCTTTTCTTACTGGTCTGTGCTTGCTACCTGAAACATACTTTTCTGGTCTTCTGATAGATTATGAAAAAGTTTTGGAGCTGGATGCCAACAATTTTGAAGCAAAAAATGAACTGAAGAAAATTGATCAGGTAAAAAGATTAATAGATTCTAACATAAATTAATACATCCTGTTCCATTTATATCTGTGTCAATTTTTATAACAAGAACTGATTCAATAAATTCTCAATAAAGATGCTTTTTCTGGCATCTGKAGTTCTCTGAGGTCAAAATCTTTAMTGGAGTTTCTTYTGGAGAAACTCACACATATGCAAATATCAGTGTAATATTGGATCCTGGATTAAGACTGCATGTGTGCACCATCTGGTGTCTTTTGGACTTTTTGTTCTTGGGTTTTGGTGGGTTGGTTGATTTTTTTAATTTTTTTAATTTTCCCCAATTTTCTACCTCCCATGTTAATGCTTTTTTMAGTCATGCCTAGTAGTTTGATATAAGGAAGCGCAGCGCGTGAGAGGACTTCTGTGTTCTCTTGGCCATAAAACTGCATTGCTAGCCTGCTTGTCCACTGATTTCTGTGGTCARCCAAACCAGGAAGTTGTTCTAAGAACAGAACAAAATACTTCTAGTGCAAGTTAGATTCTTTTCATGACAGGGAGAATGTTAATTATGATGACCTTTGTAAATATAAGCTCACCTGTCACTTCTGTATGAATTTACTTACACCTCTTCAACTGTGTTTTTGACAGTGCTTGAAAAATTTATTTTCAGAATGAAGATGCAAAGTCTCCTGTAATTGAAGAAATAAATGATATGTGAATTGGACTGTATAGAAATGTTCTATGTGGTATTCCATGCTGTGCTTCAGAAGTTACATACTTCTGATTTACCAAGCATTRTTCTGACTTGCAGTCCCTCAAAGAAATACATTTTCAAGAAACAAATTGTTTTTAAATTGTCTCTTCAATTTGTATTTAATTTACAACACAGGCACTTCTGTTAAAAAGCTTGGCAGATTTTCTTATCTTAGAAGTTTAGAAATTATTTTAATTTATGTTCTGAAAATGTTTAGGTGGAATATACTTACTGAAGGGAAAAATTATGTTTTTACAGGCTCTGTCATTAAAAGAAAATTCAGAACAGAAAGAGTTTGAAGATGGAGTCAGAACAGGATTAACAGATGAAGAGAAGCAGCGCATTGAAGACCAACAGCTTAAGCAGAAGGCAATTGCAGAAAAAGATCTGGTAGGTCACAGGTTCTGGTGAAACAGGAGAAACCTAGTAAAGAAAAAGGTGCTGTTAGTTATGCTGCTTTTAGTTGTGCAAATGTATAAATTAAACCTGATACCACCTTGAACTTTATACATGAAATGTCCTTGATGTTACCTCGTTTCCCATTTTGCCTCTAAGAAAGTAAGCGGGACAGTGAGTTCTGTTTGGATTTGTCTGGAGGAACACTTACAAAAGGTAGCTTTTACAGCCCAAATTGTATATGCAAAATTTCAAATACATGGTAAGACAAGTAGAACTTAAACTGCACTTTACAAAGATTCCATTTCTCCATTATTATAAGTGTCTTGATGCTTTCTTGTCCAAGGGGAGTTGTGGACTACTTCTTGTTTTCAAACCTCTGATTACGTGATGAATAGTAGTTGCAAAAAGGACTTTGGGGGTGCAGGCAACAATRACAATGAAAATGTATCTCTGGATGCATAGTCTTGACTCACAGTTGGCTTATTGATTTGTCCCTCTCACCACTCTTTCAATAAATAAATAGCATCACCAATTAAACCTTAATTTTTCTGCTCACTTACCTAGCTATGTAACTCCTAACTTGTTASCATTATTCATGTTTGCTGTACTGGTTGTAAGAAGTAATTAGATAAGAATGAAAATGTGCATTAACAAGCAAGAGTTTGATTAGGTCTCAGAAGAGAAATTTCAGTCCAGTGCAATAGTCATTGGCAGCAGAGCTGACTCACTGCAGGCTTGTTCCTGGTTACATGGATCAAGTCTGAACTGTGGCCTTTCTGGTTTTTTGTCAGTCGGTAGAGAAGTAGCAGAGATGTGAGCTTCAAATCAGTATTGAGAAGCMAAAGGTAATGTTAGTTCCCCAGAAACAAACAAAAAAGTAATGTAATTTTCTTGTATGGAGCATTATTTAGTAAACAACAACAACATTTGGACCAAAGTAATATTTGAGGATAAATTTTATGGAGCAGGATAAATTCAAATTTGTGAAGTCCATAAAATCATCTTGAAAGGGGAATTGTAAATGTTCAGCTTGTGTTTAAATTCATGAGGTACAGAGTAGGTTATCCTGCACATCAAGCAAGTTGAACTATGCGTGTAGCAAAGGCTTTTTTTATCCTTGAAGTATTAGAAAGTATTAAGATAGTTTTTGTGTTCTGCCTCCAAACTTARATAGGAAGAAATGCACTGTAACTGTCTGCTCTGATGTGGGTGTTCTTGCAGTTCATCTTCATAATGTTGTCACCCTCTCAGCAAAAAAAGATAAGAAAAAGGTAGTTGCACTGGATTTTCTCAATGCTGTTTTTTTTTTTTTTGTTTGGACCTAAATATTCCAGGGTAACGGTTATTTCAAAGAAGGAAAGTATGAGGCTGCAATAGAATGTTACACCCGCGGTATCGCAGCAGATGGCACCAATGCACTGCTGCCAGCTAACAGAGCCATGGCCTACCTAAAGATTGAGAAGTAAGTGGAATTGCACATGCTGCATTGTTTGTGTAAATCAGGAGGAATAACGATCCAGCAGATTTTCACTCAAGTTGAGTTATTGTCACTCCTCATTTTTGTTAGAATTCAGTATAGAATAAATCAAATTGAAAGCAGTAAAGGAGAAGGAACAAATCTGTATGTGTGATCTCAAAATGCAATTTGTAGGAAGCAAGTTCTGAGAGAATAAAATAGCACCAGTATGAAATAATGGTTTCTGAAGTTGAATTTTCATTCTTTTATGTGTGCAAAATCCAGATATTTACCTCTCTGAAAGGAGCTGCCCAAAGCTTTGTGTTTGACTGTGAAACCCAGTCCACTACTAAACATTGCTCTGTAAAAAGAAGTGAATTATAACTTCTGACTTCGGAGGGAATGAATAACAGCTTTTTCTGGGAATTTTTACATTTTAAAATGGTTTTTTTAACTCCACTGATAGAGGCATGTATGTGTTGCTTGTTTATTTTTAATTAAGTTTTATCCAAATAACCCAGAAACTGTATGGAAATTCATGCTTTCCAGCAAGTTAGATAAGTTCCATATGGCCAGTTTTTATGTGTGAGCTTCGTTTGACTCTGTGATGGTGTGGTAATTTAAAATTTGTAAGCTGGTAGCATGAAGAGCAGAGGGCTATGTTGGTCATCTGTTTTAACGTGACATGGCTGAGTAGAGACAGTAGATTGATCTCAAATTAGGATAAGATGAGTTGCATGGATAGTATTTCTGACACAACGCTTGTAATTTGAAGGACATCAGAATGCAAATAATCTTCTGTGAGATTTAGAGGAAACAATACTTAATTGAATGACCAAGCAACAAAATTGTTTCCCTGTGATGAATCTTGTGTCATGAGTCTTTACATTTCAAAGAGGAACAAATATAAAATGCAACAAAAGCCCATTGGTATTCTTACAAACCGCTAGTGCTGATGAGAACAGCAAATAAAAATTATTTTGCATAAATTTAATGATAGTTTGAACATGGAGAAGAGGGATGAATGAAAATATTTTATTAAGCACGTAGTTGAATCATGATCTAATGTAACAATATAAAGGGGATGAGGAAATTTAATCTTAAAATTAAGCAGATGACATTAATGCAAGGATATTCTGAGTTCTCATTCTGAAATAGTTAAGGACAAGTCACAGAATTCCAAATGTAGAGAAGTTTATTCTCATGCATACTTGCTTCTCCTCTCTGGTATGTTTTCTTTGTTTATAATGGTATTTCTGGTTTTCAGAAGTACAAAGTCATGGTACTAACTTGGATTTTAAGGCTGTTGTTGAATTTTTAAAGTGGACTCTGCTCTGACAAGCTTTAATGTTTTTTTTTTCTTTACAGAGGATGTGAATTTTTGTAATGCTAAAAAAAGTCAGCACTCTGTTTTGAGATACCAAAAGATACAGCTTAAATTTCAAGGTGCTGAGAAACCATATTTTATGCGAATTTTTTTTAATTCACATTTTAGCTCAGTGATATATTTATGTATTTAGGTAATGAAGATCTACCTTTATATTTTAATTGGTTTGGGCAGTTCTATCATCTCAATTGAAACTGCCTCTTGAAACTGATTTTTAATTTTGTGCTATGCTTTTGCTGAGGTACAAAGAGGCAGAAGATGACTGCACACAAGCTCTGTGCTTAGATGCTTCCTATTCTAAAGCTTTTGCCAGAAGAGGAGCTGCCAGAGTTGCTCTTGGGAAGCTAAAGGAAGCTATTCAAGGTATGATTTTGAATTAGCCTAAATGTGGTAGGTAAAAGATCAGTATAAGGACATCCTGGTCTTTTTTTGTTCTGACTTACTGAGATTGTCAGTGCAGAAATTAAGAATGAAGCGGTTTCTCTTGGATTTCACTGAATGTGCATAAGAACTCTTGTGTTGGTGCCCACATAATGGGAAGACAGTTTTGTGTGAGATTACAGCTGTTGCTGTTTATGATAAGTGGTAAGAAATAGTTTGGAAAGTTCATTTAAAGTAGGTAATTATGTAGGCATTAGGATGACTTATAAGGGGACAGTGAGGTAGATTGAGAACTGACTGAACAGCAGATCCTGGAGGGTCTTAATCAGTGACACAGGGTCTAGTTGGAGGCCTGTCACTGGTGGTGTCTCTCAAGGTTCAATACTGAGCCCATTGTGGTTTAACTTGTTCGTCAGTGATTTGATGAAGGGGCAGATGCCTCCTCAGGAAGTTAAATGATGATACAAAGCTTGGAAGGGCAGCTGATACCCCAGGGTGCTGTGAGCATTCCAGAAGGACCTTGACAGATTGGAGAGATGGGCAGAGAGGTACCTTCAGAAATCCAAAATGGAAATGTAGGGTCCTGCACCTGGGGARGMACAACCCCTGCACCGGCACAGACTGAGGCTGACCTGCTGGGAGAAGGACCTGGTGGACAACAAGCTGTCGATGAGCCAGCAGTGCCCTTGTGGCCAGGAAGGCCAATGGAATCCTGGGCTGCCTTAGGAAGAGCACTGCCAGCAGGTCCAGGGAGGTGATCCTGCCCCTCCACTCAGCCCTGCTGAGGCACATCTGGAGTGCTGTGCCCAGTTCTGGGCTCCTCAGTGCAAGAGAGACATGGAGCTCCTGGAGTGGGTCCCACGAGGGTGGGACAAAGATGATCAGGGGAAGGGAACATCTCTCTTATGAGGAAAGGCTGAGGGAGCTGTGCCTGTTCAGTGTGGAGAAGAGATGACTGAGGGATGACCTCACCAATGTCTATCAGTATCTGAAGGGAAGGTGTCAAAAGGATGGAGCCGGGCTCTGCTGGGTGGTGCCAAGCAATAGGACAAGAAGCAACAGGCAGAAACTGGTGCACAGGGAGTTCTACTTGAATATGAGAAAGAAATTCTTACTGTGCAGATGATCAAGCACTGGAGCAGATTGCCCAGAGAGGTTGTGGTGTCTCCTTCACTGGAGATATTCAAGAACTCTCTGGGTGCTGTCCTGTGCATTGCAGGTGACCCTGCTTGAGTAGGGATGTTTTACCACTGGTCCCTTCCAACCTTGGCCATTCTGTCGCTTACCTGCCTTTAATTATTTTTAGAGCTATGAAAGGAAAATAGAAGGTTAAAAATCTACCACGTGTACGTTGTAACTTGAAATATCTACAGTTTCTATGTTGTTTTTCACTCAGATTTTGAATCTGTTCTGAAGCTGGAACCTGGAAATAAACAAGCAATAAACGAACTCACGAAAATAAGAAATGTATGTATGCTTATTTGGGTATAGTGGGGTTTTGTTTGTTAAGGAGTTTCTTGTAAGGCTATAGTACTAGAAGGTTTTTATTCTTTATTACATTATTTCTAACATATCTTGTATTTACTCATGGAATATGTAATCTTTTGGACAACTTGGCATTTTTTTCAGGAATTAGCTGAGAAGGAGAAGCAGACTCASCAAGAATATCCTGCAATATTGATAAAAGAAGCGGAAATCAAAAATATAGTGAAAATGATAGATAATCCATTACAGATTAAATCAACAGTAAGTTGTTACATGAATTGCTTTCTATAATGGTGGGAAAAGTAGGGTTTGGAGTTAAAATCTGCTTTCTATATTGTAGACTAACCCCTGATAAATAACCTTGCCTGTGGAAAGCCAAAAATATGTAAATTTGCTCTTTTTATATTTTTCAAGAACATATACACGCATGAAAAGGCTGATGTTCACAGCAGTGGTGGGGTAAGCATTCAGCCTGCAGTACCACCCTCAGCAAACATGGTGTATGAATACATTTATAATGCGGAATAGGCTGGCAGCCCCAAAACCCTGGCTTGTGCCCATAGGTAACATCGCAGTTGAGAGTAAATGAGAGAGAGYTGAGAACCTCTGGGTAAACTTTCCTTCATTTCTACTGCTGATTACAGTTTTTACAGCAGCCATAGTGGTTATAAGACAAGTTGCCTCCTTGTTCCATATGCTGCTGTCACCTAGGGCTGCTTTCCAAAGAGCTTTGAGCATGCATTTTTGTCCATGTAAACTGCAGCTGGATATTGGTTTTCAATAAGAAATGTATTTGGACTATGAATTATCAGTGGTTATAGTCAGATGAATGAGTTATAGATGAAAAAATTTTATACCAGRTTTCTTTATGTATTAGGCTTCCTCTTCTAGTACATTTACTCTTTATACATTCAGCAATGAGTTGTGTAAATACAAAGAGTGCTTGTGCTTAGTACGTGTATGCACTCATTCTATTTGAAAACCTTTGTTTATCCTCATAAGTAATGTAATTCAGATGGATAGTTTTAATAGAAAATGTGTGATTATTTTGATCCTTTGGGAGAGAGGAGTATTATGTCCTCTCTGTAACTAGAAACATTATTTCTTTAAACCTAAATGAATTTATTGTGAAGTAGCTGAAATACTATAGACAGTTATATTTATTAAGCATTCACTTAGGCTGCTAAAGTAAATTAAGATGCTAGTTTGGTTGTATTCCTCTTTTTATTTTGTTAAGGTAGAATAAGTATAGATGAAACATCTGTGCTTTTAGTACTGCCATTTCCTAGAAGTCYAAATTGTTGAGTGTGTTTAAGCATGTGCATTTGCATCAGTATTTCTAGGGCAATACATACTGTGTTCATGTTCAGGAATGAAGTTCTGCAATAAGTGATGAGAGCTTTTTTTCTAAGACCTGTGGTGGTGGTACTAGGTGGTGGTCAAAAATAATGGGGTTCGTGAAGCATTTTAGCGCATGGTGGAATTAATTATCTTGGGATGGATGTAATTTGGTCAGTCAGCAGGGTTGAGTTACAGATATTTATTATATGAAAATTAAGTTGGGGGCCTGTGTTGTTGGATATTTTTTTGTTTTGCTAAATTACAAAGCTGTACCACATAATGGGACAAAGTGTATGATAGATCTTGGCTATTCAACCTTAGTGTGAACAAGTATACATTTTTAATTATTACTGGGAAAACAGACTGCATATGGAGATCCACAAGGATATACTGGTTTATGAGGGTAAAGCAATAAAATTTTAATATCAGGCTTCATGTAGATTTTTATGGTTTCCTGGTTTTGCCATTTACCTTTATGCAAAGTGTCCTCTCTGTGCACCACTGCAGAGGTAACTGGTGATCATACAATTATTTTAAGTGACACATAGCTGTGTCTGGAGTCTGTTTAAACACTTGTGTTGAGTCCACATGTGACATGAGGTCTGTGCTCTGTTTAGAAGCCATTGCGAAGAATAGATATTGAAGAAGTTGATGATGATGATACTTCAGATGGTGACTTTCCCAGCACGACTTTAGTGAATAACTGGAGGAATTCAGTGAGTGTTGAAGCAACAGAAGCTCTAGATCAGGATGATGTGTTGACTACAGTTGATATTCCAAAAGCAAAGCACTTGAAAATAGAAGAAATCAGTGATACATCACTATCACGGTAAGTATAATAGTTCCGATCCTCTTTTAAAAAGGTAAATGTAGTTGAAATATAATCTTAATTTCCAGATGTCTACATGTGGTGAGGTATTGAAGGTATTTTGGAGAATCTGAATTGAAAAAGCAGTGTTGAAATAAACATGCAGTTCTTGCACATTTACCTTTTTGGCCACTCAGTGGTTCAGACAAATATGGTCCATTTAGTGTCAGGTAGAAAACTCAGAATTACATTGCAAATATAAAGGCATTCATATTTTTCTGTATGCTGTACTCTTTCTTGCTTGGGCACTCCATCTTCCCTAGCTGTTTTTACAACTTTTATTTGTTGTTTTTAGAAGATATTTTGAACAGAGTTCAAGTGTTCTTTGTACCCTAGTTATGTGAGAGAAGAGGAGCAGATGGGTGTTACCACCCTTCCCTCTGCTGAGGCAGGTGGTAGCTTCAGATGTGCTCAGTTTCTAAGTCACACTGTTAGTTAGGCAAACTGAAGTCTGTCTTTCTGAAGCTAGGCTGAAGTACAGAAACTTTACCCTTTCTCAGTCTTAGCACTCGTTGTCCGCTGCATCGGCACTGCCTCATTCTGTTGATATAAAGAATCCTTATCAAAGAACTTCTGTGAGAAGCACTGGCCCCACACACCTTTTCTAGCTCAGTTAGATGGATTTACTATGAAGAGTTGAAGAAAAAARTATATTCTTAGCCATTTCTTAATTTCTAAAAAATCAATGGACTTAAATGAGAAATTATAGGACAAAAAATAGATCTGCTGCTATCAGTGTTGAAACTAGTTTATCCATTTGACATTGTTACTGCTTTGCATTATGAAATTACAGAAAATATTATTTTTTTGTTTTTGGCAGGTATATATAGGAGAAACCTACTATAAAATGCAATTATTTCCAGAAAAAAAAGTAGAGAGAGGCTGAGTACATTTAAGTATTTGCAGATGTAGGTTTTTTTTTAGAGAAGGTGAAGAAAAGGAATTTTAAAATATCTGCTTAAAGTAAAACACAATCTTTTCTAAAAAGTTGTCAGTATTTTAGCTTTTATTGAATAGAGGGATCTCCAACTAGGTCTCACTGTAGAATTTCCTTAAAAGTTGATTTGATTGTATGTTTCAAAATACCTTTGCAGGCTGCCTGTAAATGTGAAAGGAATTTCATCAACATTGCATCCATCTTCTCCTGCAAGCCAACAGAGAGAAAAAGAAATCAGAAGGTCATTTATGTCTGCTTCTCCAGTTCCTCCCATTCCTGCAAATTCTTTCCAGCTTGAATCTGACTTCAGAAAGTTGAAAGACTGCCCTGAAAACATGTACTTGTACCTGAAGGTATCAAACAGAGTGTCAACAGTGTTTGGACAATTTCTTCAACATCAGTTGAAGAAACAGTACCCTTAGGTGGAAGGGATAGATATGCTGAGAGTGCCTCAAGTGTACAATAATCCCTTTCCTTAATTGTCTTCACGTAACAATAATCAATCTGATGCACATTTGAATTTTTCTTCTTTTGTGCCTTTTTATTTGCTTTAAATACAGTCGCTGTATTTTTTTTCAAATATAGGCCCTTCTTTACAGACTTTACATTAGTAATATTAAAWTAAAATTTTTTAATGAGTGCTTCTAGGGTAATTAGACATAGCAACATTTTTAAACTGAGCAAATGCTTGAAATAGCAATCTGCTTAATGTGTGTTTTTACTCACATATATTTTGAAAAAAATCACTTAACATTTTTTTAAGTTAGAAATTACTATTAGTAAAAAAACCCAAGCAAACAAGCAAAAATAGTTGTTTCATGTTAAATTCTGTGATTTGATTTTTTTGCTTTCATGCACTTCAGCATTGTCCATGACCTTTTAAAAATGCACATGTAATTCTGATGATTCAGTTGTATTTTTTTGTCTAAAATTAACTTTTAAAATTTTTCCATAGCAAATAGAGCCCTCGCTTTATGCGAAGCTGTTTCAGAAGTCCTTAGATCCAGACTTGTTTAACCAGATCCTGAAAATTCTACATGACTTCTATATTGAGTAAGTTTACCTCCTCCTTTGTTTTACATTGCTTATTGCTGTTTTGAAAGGTTTGGTGGTTTTGTGGTGGAGAGAGGTTGTTTTCTTGGTTTGTGTTTGGGAGTTTATTTTCTCTCTACGCCCAACCTCGGGCTTACAAAATTGTTTCCAGCACTCAGCATTACATGAGCATAATGAAATAATTGGAATTACTTAGTAGTTGCTTCTTAAGAAGTGAAACTCATAATGAAAAAACAGGTAAAAAAGAAGTGAAAAAAATACTTTTACTGAGTGTTGTTGAACTGTGCTTTGCTAAAGAGCACCAGAAACTTGCATTAATTTGTATGAAATAACTTTTGCTCATATTATTGTGTGTGTATTCTGAGAGCACATAGAATTGCCCATTGTCCTTTATTTTAACTTTCTAAAGCTGAGAAATTCAGAGGGTTTTGATTTGTCACGCTTACTGTGGTGCATTCAGACTTAATTATCTGCTAGCATTTTACAGTTGCCTGTAGCAAATGTGTATTGGAGACTGAGGTTCTGATAAGACAGGACCTGACAAGTTATTTTTGAAATTTCTATCCATGCTGCCATTTGAGTCCTGAAGTTCATTTTGTCTTTCAGAGGCACTGTACTGCTTTTCTGAATTACAGTGTCTGAGAAGCACACAGCCGATGTTTTTCGGTGTTGTTTTATGGAGATAAGCAAGCATAAATCAATGTTTGCCTTTCCCTTGGTTTCCTTAAAAAGTAAAATATCCATCAAATGGGTGAAAAATGCTGTCTTAGAGATACAGTCCTGCATTTGGTAATACAACATAAAAAGGCTAGGAAGCTGAAATTGTTTGCTGTTAGGTAAGAGTCCTGTCTCCCTCCAAAAGAAATGTGAAATTATGAAAGAAAGATACTATTTGTTAGTATTTGTAACAAAGGCAGTACCTGTTTACTGTTGACCAAAAAAATGTAAAATGAACACAGTCTAGAAATTTTCTGTATGGATGAAAGTTAAGGCAGCTGTAATTGGCTTAGATTTTCAGTGAGCTTCCTAACGCCACAGGTGCTGCTTCCTTTCACACTACCTGATACATATAAAAATAGTGATCTTATGGCCAGGTGTAAGCTTTACATCATGTAGTAGGTATTGTGTACATGACCAGCAGCCAGTTTGCATCAGTCTAGGTTTTTGTATTTCTTCACTCTTGCTCAGTAGAACAATAATACCTACATAAAGGTTTCTGGATATTGACTTTTGCTTTGTGAATGGACAAATGGAAAGACAAAGATAGTGAATATGAAAGGGGAATTTTATTTGTCCTTTAATTCCTTGTGCCTGAATTCTTCAGTATTGCTTGCAGCTACTGAATATTTCTAATCACCAGTGGTTATTTTTATATTTGTAATAATCTTCTTCAGGAAAGAGAAGCCATCACTCATCCTTGAAATCCTCCAGAGGCTCTCTGAATTAAAAAGATTTGATATGGCAGTAATGTTTATGTCAGGTTCAGAAAAAAAAAGTAAGTAATTTTGTAGTGTCTTTGTGATACTGTAGAATCTGGCAAAAATATGTAAAACTTACTGTTACTCTTGTTTATTCTATGTAATAATCATTTTAGTTGTCCAGTTTTTTATTGTTTTAGAAGTTAATATGAATGTCATGTAATTTTTCTTAATCCTTTGACTCTGTATTTATTGCTTAGACTAGAAAACTAAAGCTAAATCCTCTTCTTTTAACCAGTAATTCCACTGCATTTTATTCTGAGCTTTGCCATCTTGTCAGTTTGTAACTGTTTATGTTACAAATTTATGAATTTGTATGAAATCCTACGTCTGAGATCCAAGGTATCCAGATTATACAGTTTCCACAATTTACAACTATTTCTTGGCAAATGCTGACTTTTCTGTTGGCAAAAGAATGAGAACAGAATCTCTAAAGCATTCAGCCTAGTTGTCTGTCCTGTTCTGGAAGCAACAGTAATGTCAGTTTGCAATTTGTGTTGACATTGGCTTGAATTCATGGTTTCTAAAAGTGGGTTTTGTCTCAAACTTTTTTTTTATTTAGAGCACCAGACAGACTATGTAATAGTGAAACTCTTAAAAGAACAACATTTCTCTGGGTCCATGTAAATTTAAATTCACTATCTACAGCTGAGTTTCACTAATTACCATATACTTGAAAATTTTGAAATGTGGATCTCCTTAAAATAAAATAACTTGACTTACTGAAGTGCATTGCCTCTTATGAATGGCATTCATGCCTTTTCCTGATGTAAGCTTTATTTGCTATTGGCATTAATGTTTGTCTTCTGCATGTAGTGGCATAGTGTCAAGTTCATAAAGAAACTAAAAGCTCTCTGTTGCCTGGATTATACACCTGTTTAAGGAAGTGTTGCTAGGCAGCTCCTGGGCATTGAAACAAAGTGAGAGTTTTGCTTTGCTACTTGTGTTCATCCTCCCAGTAGTTCAAAAATGTATTTGTATTTCAACTGTATAATATATATGCCCCTTACTCTCACCAAGGAAAGAATTGGACTAACTTACTTTAAGAATGTGAATTACAAAAATAGGAATTCATGTTGAGATTTTCTTTTTCAGTTACACAGGTATTATTCAATCATGTGAACCACGTGGGATTAAAAGATGCTKCTGTTGAAGAATTGGAGAAGAAATACGGCATTTTCTCTTAGCAAGGTGGCTGATGTAAATGTCTAGATTTGCACCTTTTTCATGCGGAAATTAGCTAAGAAGGCTGTAAAGACTGCAATTTTGTTGCTTTTTATAAATAATGAAACTCTTAAGCTTGGGTTAGCCAAATGGCAAGTGCCTGAAGAGATCATTRTTTAGTTCTGAAGTACACTTGTTTTCCAGTACCTGAAACAATATGGATCTACATTTTCTTCAGTGGAATCAGTTTTCCTGAAAAACAGTTGGGCATATTGGTATTCAGGATCTGGACTGTAGATAGAGATCTTTATTAAAAGGAAAAAAATATTTATAAGCATGTCTTTGTTTATCAAATGCTGTATATTAGAATTATGCATGGGGTTTTTACTTTAGAAAATAAACTGAATGTTGAATTGAAGATACTATATTTTTAAGGATTTTTTTTAAGATGGCTAAATCACTCTTCTGTAAAGATCCATCACRTCAGAACTTCACTGTGCAAAGTGAATCTGAAGTATGATGGCAAGAAAATTCCAGAATTTTTACTTGAGTTTATCTAAAAGTGAAGATTTAGCATTGGTAGCTGAGAACCTCTGAAGCTATTCCTGTGAACCTCAACTGTAATTGCAGAATAGAAGGAAGACAGATACTGTAGAATTAAACAAAAAGTTTAAAGAAAAACACTTTCTGTCTTCTTTCAAGAGTACTTTTAAAACAATCTGGTGAAACGTAATCCCTGTGGGTCATTTGTTCCTGAGTGGGTAAACCCCTTAAGATGACTCAGGAGGGTAAGCAAAATACCTCAACAGTAGAAGGACGCAAAAGCATGAAATTAACTGAAATTCTTAGATAAGATTGAGCATGAGGCATGATAAATTACTGCTCACATGACCAGAAGGAAATAACAACACTTGTCAAGTGTACTATACCAAGTATACACTCACCAAGTGGTGGTGTAAGCTTATCTGCTGCCTCTTCCATCCTGCACATGGTAATATCCTGCCAGTTTGCTTCCATCCTGATTCAGCCCTTGTTCTGTGCAGATGTTTTTCTGAAAGTTTTGGTTTGGTAGTTGTGCTTTTTACAGAGAAATTATTAAATAGCTATAGCATTCAAAAAGATGTCAAACTCGCAATATGAATTAGTAGGAAAAGGTTAAATGTTGTCTTCTATGCAGTCAGTATTACAAAAATAATTTTAAAACATTTGCAGCTATATTATGTCCTAGTTCATATATAATCTAGTTTAAAAAAAACCAGACAAACTGAGCTGCATCCTCAGGCCTGGTAGCAATTGACAAGAGTGACATTAGTGTTGGACCTCTAAGGTAGCTTCAGATTAGCTGTTGACCTGAATGAGCACTAGAGAAGGCAGTGCTACTGGGGGAATGGAAGAGCCTTTATATAGCACTGCTTACATGCTCCCTACAGTAAGAACTATCACTTCTGGGTGTGTCCCAAGTTATTGATAATGGGCTATTTATTCCCTTTATTGTAAAGCACTTTGGATAAGGTATTAGTGATACTGCTGTAACTAGTAAATGGTAGGGGATGGAGTAGTTACCTGATTTGTAGATACAGATGTATCTTCCTATGGACTGTTGCAAGTTGTTCAGTGTAGAGCAGAGGTGTTTGCTTGGCTACATTATACTAATAAACCATTTGGTACCTTCTCAAAGGCTGTTTTTTGAAAGCTGTTGTGTGAAAACTGGTGATTGGCATAGGGACCTTCAAAAGTAAAAGCAGGATCATGGCAGAAGGATTTGAAGCTGTAAGCCAAGAGTCACCTATAACCTCACTGTAGGGTGCTCTTAAAGAAAGTAAGCTGTCATGGTTGGGTTTTGTCCAAACTGCTACTTTTACAGATTCCTGTTCAGGATTTGTGCATGTTGGGGAGGGCTGATGAAGTTTTCCAATCATATATAATTCAGTGAGCTGGATGAGTAGACCTCATTTTATGTTGCTATTGAATTTAGACTGCCAAGATTAATCTTGCAGATGATATGCTACTGTAGACTTGCTTTCATTTTAAGTGCAACACCTGAAGTTACTTCTCAGGCATAGAAAACAGTGCAAGATGGAGAGCAGAATGCTGGTATTCAGGGAACTGTCAGCTCCACCTGCTCCAGGAGATGGCACTGTTTTTCCCTTTTAAATTGTTAAAGACTGCCAAGTTTCTGAATTGGTAGGGTTTGGTAAAACATGGAGAGGATTCACATATGTGAAGCAAGTAAAAAATCTTTTCTGGGGAGAGAAGTGGATTTTTTATTTTCTTTTTTTTTTCTTTTTTAGTCCAACACACTCTACAGTGGTTATAGCCCTGTTGTGTTGGATAAAAAAAGTTTTACATAAATAGTGTGAAGCAGTTAAAATGTAAAATACACTTCATAGTCCTTTGCTGTGTTAGAGGATTTGTGGTGTCAAAAACATGAGATTGTGTTTGCTGCAGTGATGCAGTGATGAATTCAGGTTTGAGTTTTGAATGGTTCTTTTATTTACCAGTATTAAATTATGTTTTTCTAGATAACTTTTTAGTTCATCAAGATAAGTTTTAAATTAGGATATTGTCCTCCGGTAGATCTCCAAGACAGTCAAACTCCATATTGTCTTTTAATTCTGTAACCCAAGTTGTTAGAATATTGAGGGAACTTATCCTAGGACTTACTTCTGTAGAACATCCTTACAGCTTTCCCTTTTGACAGTAGACTGTGAMTTTATTTTCTTCTTTTGCTTTCCAGCAACTCTGAGTAGCTCTGCATTCATAAAGTAATTATTTAATCTGAGCTGTGTTTTTCTTGCTTATAAGGATGTCTGGTGACAATCACACATCAAGATAAAGACACTTGACTTACTGCTTTTTCATTACACTGCTCTCAAAAAAAAGGTTTTAACATAATTTGTTCTTGGCAATACTTGTGTCAGTTACTGTGGAAAGCAAAATTAATATAGTTTGAGTACTTGTTCCCAAAGATTTTTAAGATTTTTTTTCTAGGATTGAAAATTAATGATTGTGGTACTGTTCAAGAGGTTCTTGCTACTTTTCTTCTTCATTTTTGTTTTATTTAAAAATAGTCATTTCAGTTTGCCAATTCTCATATCAACAACTACTGTTGCTTTTGAAGCTACTTTTTAAATAATTTTATTTATATAAATTTATATATCATTTTAATAATGTTAATATTAGTATATGGTTAACATACCAGTTTTTGATATTTGGAGTATAAGTCTTCAGGGTCCAGAGAATCTGTGAACATCAGTTTCAGGAAATTTAGGTTCTAGCTCATTCTTCTCCTTTACTAGSCAGAGATCTTTCTTTGTCAGTGATGTGAATGCAATTGCTTGTAGGTGCCATCACTAGGGAACACTGAAATGGAAACAGATACTGAACAGCTCATTACCAGTGTCATCAGCTGTCACTTGTTTTCTTCCATCTTCCATGACTAACATTTCCATTGTTCAGGGCAGTTTTTTGTTTTAATGCTGGTGCACTTGACAAGGCAGTCTTCTTACTCCTGTCAACTACTGCTTATTTTGTTTTCCTCTTGTAGTTCTATGTTTTCTTGTTACTGCTACTTAATAATTATTAAACAATCTCTCCTCATTTCTATTACTTACGTGCTTTTTCTCTTTTGAGATCATTGAAGAGCCCTTTGTTGTTCAGAATGATCCCTTTTCGCACTTGCTATCTATTCTTCTCATTGCCATAATTTGAGCTTGTTATCTTGATATTATTTGGTAGCTGCCAACTCTGGTGTACTCTTTTCAGCTCTTTTATTTTTCTCCCATTAAACCTTAATGAGCAATGTTACAGCAGAGGAAGTAGAGAGAAGATAAAGGAAATGAAGTTTTTAAAGTTGTGTTTTGGTGCTGTGGTGTCTAGGCAGCTTGGGGTTGCTCTACTGTCAGTGTTAGAATCCAAGAGTGTGGAGTGTTAAATATACATCCTCTTTTCTCTCCTTCACCTGTGTCTCATGTAGGGGCAACTGTGAGGCAAGGAGTCTGTGCCAGTCTCTTCTGGCACTAGGTTTTGTTTGTTTGTTTGTTTTCAGTAAATCCATGCTTTTCTAGGAACAGCAAAAAGGACCTTAATAATAGCATAGGGCTGCACATTTATTGTCTCTTACTTCTCCCCAGATAAGATTCACCCTGTAGCTTTTCTTTTGGAGCAGCTGTCAAGCCACTCTTTGTCCTGTCTTAGAGAGCAGTTAGTGCTTTGAATTGCATTCTATCTTTGCTATTTTTGCATGATGCTTTTTTGACTTCCTTAAGGTGTATTTCTAAGGGTTGTATTATTCAGAGGACGCTATTGCCCTGCAAAATCCTTTGTTAGTGATTATCCTTGAGAGAGCAGGAAACTAGCCTGACCTCTAAGGGATGCATTCTAAACTGGAATCTAGTCTTCATGCAAGTCTGTCAAATGACCTGGAATTATATTAGTGATTGATCTGACTTTATTTTCTTTGCTGGTTAGGCTTAAGGAAGGTACAGTTTTTATGATAAAAGGTGGAAGTGTATTTTTCAGTGTTGTGTCTTCTCTAAAGCATGCAGTTCAGACTGATTGAAATAGTAAAGCTTTATGGGTTTCATGCATCTGTCACTTTTTCTTTGTACCATTTCACGTAAACCATTTGTATCAGGTCTTTCTTGTTACTTCTGTCTCTATGTGCTGATTCCCTCTCTGAATTTCTTCATTTTCACTGTGCCTCTTCTGTTCAAAACATTGTATTCTTCACTGCCTTCCCTTTCCTGTCATTAGTTACAAGCAACTCAGCTTCTGAAAACGTCATTAGAAGGCCCCTCCTAGTTTTTAAATATTTCTGCTCAAAGCTCTTTGTTTCTGAAGGCTCCTTCTAGTAACCTTGCTTCTTCAGGCTCCATTTTGTAGAAATACTCCAGTGTAAAGTCTGACTTTATAAACTGAAGCAAATACAGCATAAAACCCTTTTTATTTTTTTTTCTTTTGCTCTGTTCAAGTGATTGCTCAGTTCAGTTGTGGTTGGATACTTCAAAGTCTCTTGCTTTCTTAGTAATAGCAGAAAGTAGTGCTTTCTTCAAACTTCAGACCTTCCAGTCTCTTCTGGCAGTTGTTGCATTAATGAAGTTTAAGATGACAGTATAAAAGATAGACTTGGTTCCTTGTCCCAAGTAAGTCTACCTCATTTTTARAGCAAGAAATGCACCATGAAGCCTGAATAGTGTTACATTAACCARCAATTGAATATACAAAAGTCTTCCCTGTCCTGATGCCTGATAAGATAGATTAATGCTCTGTATAAACTATTTAAGTCCTGTTTTGTGGCCCCTTATTTAGACAGGTCTTTAACAATGAGCTGAGCATCAGATCAGTCCCAGTGAGGAGATCCACAGAAACCCCTGTGAGAGACTGAAATGTTACTGGTTAATGGTTCAAACAATTGGCCAGTTGCAAGGGTGCTTAGCTGAGGCCAGTTTTGCATCCCCCAACTGAAGGGGAGGAGGAGGGGGTTTTGTGTGGGGTCTGGAAACCTCTGACCTACAACAGACCGAGAGGGTGAGAATGGTGACCAGGACAAACCAACTTCTGTTCAGCAACAAGCTGGATTTTGAGCCAGATAAAGAAATAGACTGATGAGAAACTGATGTGAGAGGCAGCTGTCATGTCTTATGAAGTCTCATAAAACCATCAAAGACTCTTGAAGTGTCCCTAGACACATTTCTGGGCTTCTCTACTGGAGAATTATCTACAGTGTTGAAACAGAGAGTGGTTTATAATGAATTGCTATCGCTTTTTGGAAGAATCAGTAAACACCTTGCTGACTTGAGAAAAATGTACTCCGGAGCCTTCACTGGAAAGTGAAAAAGCTGCTACTCTTTCTAAAATAGCCCAGAGTTCAGATGTTTAGAATAAAAAGTAATGAGCTACTACTGAACACTGGAGGCTGTGTGTAACACCATGTAGCATGTGAGGCTTGAGGAGTCCGATTCTGTTCTTAATGTTCAGATTTCTTTGCTTTTTGTGATTGGATTCTGGTGGCTGTGAAAATCAGCCAGGCTATTACAGGTTACACCATACTAAATGCAGTATTTAAGTGAAAGTGCGCGTGGGTTTTTTTCAAAAGATGGTTAAAAGCATTATACAGGACACACCCTGAGCTGAGAGGGGCAAGATGATGGACGTCTCTCTGAGCTCTCATGGAGACAGGTCCATCATCTGACACATCATATCATCTGGGACACAGATGTAGAGTCTCCCCATGTAATCCAAGAACTCAGTGACTGGTAGCTGAAGGAGAAGTGAATTTCTCTTTCGCAAGACTCAAGATCAGCATATTTTTTCAAGCTTTCAGAATTTCAGTCTCAACATTTCTACTTCAGTAAAATCCAAAAATTGATGAATGTTTTTAACATAGGATTTGCAGAAGCTATGAAAAGGAGAACAAACTCCACTAACCCTTTTTTAGTAACTTCCACTAGCTTTGCTCTCAGAATTACATTTTGTCCTGCTCTTTGTCTTTTTGTGCTTGTGCCTTCCACATACTGGGGTTATGTGAAGCCAGCTGTACAGAGGACAGATTCCTGCAGTCAGTGCTCCCTTTACTGGACTTTATCAGGAGAGCTCTGCTGCTTCAGATGCAAAGAAATTTGGCTCAATAAGAGTGCCCACATGCTGCATATAACACAGCCAGGCTTTGATTGTACCTACCTGGTTTGTGCTTGTAGAGACAGGAAACCATGGTACCACACAGCCAGAGTTCCTTTCACAGAATCAYGGAATTTCTAGGTTGGGAGAGACCTTTGAGATCATCGAGTCCAACCCATGTTTTAACATTTCAACTAGRTCATGGCACCAAGGGCCACATCCAGTCTTCCCTTAAACTCATTGAGGGGTGGTGATTCCMCCACCTCCCTGGATAAATGATTCCAGTATTTGAGCACTCTTTCTGTGAAAAACTTCCTCCTTAATTCTAGCCTGTATCTCCCTTGGCGCAGCTTGAGACTGTGTCCTCTTGTTCTGTCTGTTGTTGCCCAGAGAAAGAAACCAACCCCCAGCTCACCCCAGCCACCCTTCAGGAAGTTGAAGAGGKTGATAAGGTCACCCCTGAGTCTCCTTTTCTCCAGGCTGAACAACCCCAGCTCCCTCAGTCGTTCTTCATATGGCTTGTGTTCCCAGCCCCTCACCAGCCTCGTTGCTCTCCTCTGGACACGCTCAAGCATCTCAACATCCCTCCTAAACTGAGGGGCCCAGAACTGGATGCAATACTCAAGGTGTGGCCTCACCAGTGCCGAGTACAGGGGAAGAATGACCTCCCTGCTCCTGCTGGCCACACTATTCCTGATACTGGCCAGGATGCCATTGRCCTTCTTGGCCACCTGGGCACACTGCTGGCTCATGTTCAGCCGACTGTCAGCCAGCACCCCCAGGTCCCTTTCCTCCTGAGCACTGTCCAGCCACACCATCCCCAGTCTGTAACGTTGCAGGGGGTTATTGTGGCCAAAGTGCAGGACTSGGCACTTGGACTTATTGAACTTCATCCCATTAGATTCTGCCCATCCATCCAATCGTTCCAAGTCCCTCTGCAAAGCCCTCMGTCCCTCTAACAGATTGACACATGCTCCCAGCTTAGTGTCATCTGCAAATTTGCTAATGAAAGACTCTAAACCCTCATCCATGTCATCAATAAAAATATTAAACAGAACTGGCCCCAGCACAGACCCCTCAGGGACACCACTGGTGACTGGCCCCAGCTGGATGCAGCACCATTCACCACCACTCTTTGGGCCCGGCCATGCAGCCAGTTCCTAACCCAGCAAAGAGTGCTCCTGTCCAAGCCACGGGCTGCCAGGAGTATGTCTAGGAGTATGCTGTGGGAGACAGTGTCAAAGGCCTTGCTGAAATCCAAATAAACAACATCTACAGCCTTCCCTGCATCCACYAGGCGGGTTGCCTGGTCATAAAAGGTGACCAGGTTGGTTAAACATGACCTACCTCTCCTAAACCCATGCTGGCTGCGTCTGATACCCTGGCCATCCTGTAAATTCTGTGTGATGGCACTTAATATAAACTGTTCCATTATTTTGCCAGGTACTGAGGTCAGGCWGACTGGTCTATAATTACCTGGATCTCCTTTGCACCCTTTTTGTGAATGGGTATCACATTGGCCAGCTTCCAGTCATCCGGAACCTCACCAGTGAGCCAGGACTGTTGGTAAATGATGGAGAGTGGCTTTGCAAGCTCATTTGCCAGCTCTCTCATTTTATAAGGCTTCTTCCTCCAACTGCAGTAATGCCAATGCAAAATATCACAGGGATGAGCTGCTGTGYTCAGAGGCTGATGAGGGGGATTGTTTGTTCCTGTTCAGCTACCTGGGGTTACAATATATGGCTCTTCATCTTCAGACCTCAGGCTTAAAAAGGTTGATAAAGGATGGTTGTTTATCATTCCCAGTTGCCTAATGCATAAAACAGAGTTTGTTCTGGTCTTCATTACTTTCACCAGCTAATTCCCTGTGCTGATAATTTGCCATCCTTCAGCCTGCCTGTGCTCTCTTGTCACTGCCAGTTCCTGACTGAATACACTATGTGTTTGTCAGAGMAAGGAGGATGTTTTGAATGGGTGGAATTAAATCAGAATAATAGTCCAAAGAGTATTTTCAGGCACCTCAATATATTCAATATCCTTGTGTACAAGATTTGCCCATGAACAGTAATGTACACTGACAAATTTCAAAACTTAACAAGATACATATTTCCAAACTGATGAGCATCTGTTGGRACATTGCCAAAGACATGTGACAATTAAATGTCCATGTGCCTCTAAAACTCAGGAAAAAACAGCTGCATTATGAAACCTATGAGAGTAATGCTGTGTCCAGTTTCACAGTTTTATTACAGGCCACAGGCACACTTGGACTAATCAGTCYTTGGAAAAAGAAGGGAAATGGAGCAATGAAATGAGTGATGAGACCAAGCTACCCATCATTATATTCTGTGATTTTAGGGAATTGCCTCATTTTGAGAATTGTTCCACTTTTGTGCACAGCCTCATGTCTCAGGCAAGTTCCTCCCTGGAAATCATTTGTCCTGTAAGTTCAAAACCTGGATTTATTTTTTTTCACCATAGCTGTACTTGTGTGCTATCACTGCTGCATTAGAAGCAGATTGTCACCTGTGAAATTTATCATAGGATCACAGTCTGAGTTGGAAGGGACCCAGAAGGATCATGAAGTCAGCTCTGAAGCAAATGGCCAATATGAGGATTGAGCCCAAGCCCCTGGTGTTATTAGCATCRTGCTCTGACCAGCTCARGTGGAACATCTGAGGCTTTCAGAGATAATTAGGAGACTGTTGCCCAAGTTTAGAGATTAAATTMTCCTCTCAGGCCGGAGAAGGTAAAAATTTTTTCTTCTGATGGGGAAGGCAACTCTGGGTCTGCAGGAGACTCAGGGCAAAAGGAGATACACTGAACTTTTCAGTGGGGGAGGGTTCTGGCCTCTGAGAATTAGAAGGAAAAACCTTAGAGCAACTTTGGGCTCATGTTACAGCTAAGAGGGATACTCACTGAAGATTGTATTTGGTGAAATTTTCATTRAACACCCTTTTTCCTTCCTAATTATACAGCTGGCATAATGATTCAAGAGAATCTGTGGACTATTTGTGAAGGGAAAGCAATGAACTATATTTGATTTKTTTAATTTATTTGACAAGCTCTGAATCTGACACAGCTTGGGAGAAAGGAAATGCTATGAGGGAAAGAAAGCACAAGGCCTTTATCTTCACTGTATTATTTTTGGCAGTGAAGAAAACCTTTGGCTCTTCAATTATTTCAGTCCCATCCTGGAGTTTGTKTCCTATCACCCAGTCCTGGATCATCTGACTTGTCATATAGGATCATGGCTCCTTTTTCCTCTTCTATCTAATGCTTAAAATGAGAATCTTGAGTCCCCTTCTTACTTAACAGCCTACCAACAAGACACATTGTGACAGTAAATTTTGAAACTTCACAAAATTGCATAAAATCCAGTATTAGGGAAACTGATACCAGACAGCTAGGGTACAAACTGGAAATTATTTTTCCAGAGATAACATGTCTTGGGACATGGCTGTTGGTATTAAAGAGCAGCACAAGAAGGTTAGGCATGTAGGGAGGGTGTGAATACCAGGATAAACAGATAGAAAGACAGGACAGGAGTGTCCAACTCAACCAGAGTGTTTGCTCAAGGGAAGATTCTCATCCCTGAAATGACTCCCTGGTGCTATTCAAAGTTAAAAAAGAGTCAGAAGAGAGCCACAGCTTTCTGCTCTGACAGAAAGAKCAAAGTTTGCCATAGCTCCTTGTTCTTTCTGCCCTGATTTATCCCAGTATCCTTAAGATGCCACAYTAACTGATGCAGATTTCTTCTGGCCACCGATTCATTCTCTCAATGTMAAGTGTGTTGATTTATGGATAAATAGAATGTGTTGGCTGTACTGAGCCTACTGATCATGTTTGAGCACAGTCATGGAAACAATGCTTCTTCTTAAAAGAATAGAAGTAGAATAGCAAAGTCAAGCATTCAAAAGGCTCTAGTTGCCATTAATGCCTAAATTGATACTTAGCTTTATACAGCCCATTTGTGTTGTCATTATATTGCAAAAGTTCCACATTGCTAGAATTTTGTACCTCTTTGATGGTTCTCATAGGCAGCTCCTCCAAGCACTCTATGTTCTTCTCACAGTACCCAACTRACTCCAGTTCCCCTCAACCAACCAATCCACTCTTTTATAACACTCTTCTTCTTATTGGCTACAGGGGTGGCCTGTTAAAGCCAGGCCTGCTCCTAATCTTTAGTAATTAACCCAGCTGCAACTCTTTAGGGGATAAGATTACTTTCTATACTACCTTTATTTATTTATATTCTATCCCCCTACACATTTGTGTATTTTTCATATGATGGTATAATCTTTAACTACATGCTTCACCAAATTTCTTACCTTCTAGCGGCCACACTTAGAATGTATTTCTCTTACAAACATAGATGGTTTGTTTGAAACACTAGCTTTTTTTCCAGGGAGATTTTTTGGTGCCTGAATTTAACCATCAATAGGTCAGCCTCTCTGCAGCACAGCTCATGGTTTTAAGTGTTTCATARTACAGTTGTTCAAAAACATCAGCTGAGTTGCAGCCACAGGGAGCAAAGTGAAATGAATCTAGTGGTCCTTCCTCAGCTGAGTTTTATAAGTTTCTTGATAACATCGGTGACAGCTGTGCACAGTTGCCCTGTTCTCCCTATTTAAGTACTCCACTGTTTCCTGGCTGTTTGGCACCAGAGAATCACCTGTGTGACAGACAGRCATGCACACAGTTGTGTGAGCACATGAGTATGTGCGCCAGTTCAGCTGAACCACATGCCAATGTGTATTTGCTTTATGTTAGACTGGAAATGAAAAATCACTGTAAAATCTACAACATCAATATATTTTTTATTAATTTTTGAATGCCTTGCTCCAATAGACCTTCATTGGTTTTTGTTCTTTGCTTTTTAAATTTATTTTTTGTTGTTCTTATTGGTCTAATTTTCCTTCCTACTTTTCTTTTATTCATAAGTACTGATTAACTGTGCCTATGAGCCATAACGCTTTTCTAATGAACAAGCCATAAGCTTTGTGAAAGCACCTTAAAAGACATGGAAAAAAACCCCACTTCCAGCTGGACCAAATGCAGCACGTCTCCTTGTGTCAGTCAGGTTAAGAGGAGCTCCACTGAGTAGCCCTTTGGAGAGTTGCTGGAGCTGTGCAATTAAAATCAAGCCTGGAAGCAGCCAGAGCTGCGGYGCTCAGACACGGCAGCCACGGGTGAGCACCATGCTAGGAGAAACACAGGGGAGACTGTGCCAGGAGGAGAGGGGCTTCCTGGGGGCTTCCTGAGACTGTTCCTGCTCTGAATTGTGACATGGCCCTCCAAACTCCCCAAAAAATTCACCACATTCAAGAAAAAAGAAAAGCATCTGAGGACAGAGTAAAGGGAAAATGTTTCAGGGAAGAGCCAGCTCAGCAGGAAGATGTGGAGCTAGTGTAATTGGAGGTGCATGGGAGGTTCATGCAGCTTCACAGGAAAATCACTGTACATGGAGAGGAAGGATCAGTCCTTTCTGGAAAAAGGCAAAATGGGAGAAATGGGTTGATTTGATGCCTCTACAATAACAGAAAATGAGATGCAYATGTATCTCCATCCCTTCTTTTGTAGGCAGATACAAAAACAAAACAGCTCTTCAGTGCTTTTATGTTCTGCAACGTAATGGGCAAAAGAGAGCATTGTGAAAAAATAATTTAATTCACACTATTTCCTTATGTTTTATGCATTTTCAGTGAAAGATCCCACGCTGAACTCTTTACGGTGTTAACATGAATGGGAAAGAAAGAATAGAAATGGACTTCCATTTGGAGAAATTAAAATCTTTGATTATAATACCAATTGTTGTTGTGAGTCATTATGTAGCAGAGACAAGAAAAATGGATATTTGATTTRCAGAAGTTCCTGCTTTTCATTCAAGGCAAATGAAGCAAATGCAGGTCTATTGCACGAAGGAGTTTTCTTCAAGTGGTTTCAGCTATTACGCACTTCATTTGGACCAGACATGCCACAAGAATGAATGTTATGTAAAATAGGCAAATCCTGATGAAAAGCTGCAAGAATGAAGCTGCATGGGGCTGAAAAATGTCTTCCCTAAATTTCTGCACTTCTTGCACRTTGTCTATGGAACAGAGCCTGGAAGGAAGACATAAACAGCATTTCTCAGGCTGTGCTTGCTCTTCTGTATGGAGAGCATCTCATGCAGCAGTGAGAACAGAAGGCAAAGGATGGTGGGGGATAAAGAAAGGATCAGGACCCTCTCTTTGACAGTCAGACTAGTGTCCAACCTTTTCTACACCCCACAAGTGGTTGAAATTGTAGCAATTCTTCCTGTGCAGAGGCMAGTTTGTGAAACACTGAATGAAACTCCTGCTTTCAGGCACAGAGCTGTGTCACCCATTCCCCTCACCAGCTGAGAGTTTCCAATAGCATATGYGACACACATATTTTCCTTCTGGCTGTAACATCACTTTTCCTCAGTTAAAGACACCACGTGAAAACATGACAAATATGAATATTTCATGATTCTTTGGTGCTTCTTTGGACTTCACACTACAGTCTTATTCATGACGCGAAGGAAAACAAGGTTAGAGCAACACTGATTTTTTCTCATAATGCTCTTTTATGTGTGAACATTAATGGAAGAAAAGCAAAGCAATGAATAGCTTTATAGAAAAGCTTCCACCAAAGGGAAATTTAAAAAGGAAGATGAGATTAAGTGTGTGTAATCACACCAAGTACACTGTGACTTTCTATTTGGTTGTTATGCTGTGCTGGAATAGCCAACATTAAACCTAGTGTAGAAAATAAACATACAGAGGGCAATGTCCAGTCAGAACAACCTGACTGCCAGCCTCATAATTACATTTGTAGCTTGTAACATTTTTCTAAATCTTCGTCAAGAAATAGATAAAAATAGAAATAGAATAAATTAAAATTTCAAATAAAACCAATAAATCAGGCTGAGCACAGTACAGGCTCCCCAAAAGCCCAGACTTTGAATGCAAATTAAGGTAAAAATAAAGTCTGGCATTTTCCTTTTCAAACTGTTCTACACTCTTGACTTGTACAACTTGCATTCATGAGTACAACTCCTACTATTTCACATTCTTATTTAAGAGGGCTTTTTATCCTGAGGCATTAAAATTCCTGCTGGAGTATCTCAAGTTATTTAATAATTCTGTAGTTTAACTATTGAAATGATTGCAGTTTACATCCAGCAAGTCCAGCAGCATGTTGGAGATTTGAAGGGTACGACATATGTATATTCTCAGCAGTAGAAGAAATACAAACAGTTTTCAGTCTTGTTGGGTTTTCCACATAAAATAATGATGGGAAGAGAGGCTTTTTGGAGGCTCAAAAACGCAAAGAGGATTTGGAACCCAAATTACTGTAGCAGATCTCTTCTAACTTGTCAGGTAAAATGTCTTCAGCATATCGATTTCACTGCTGAATTTTCACAGTCAGCTGAAGTTCCTCACCGTGGGTGCATGCTGACCACCAAAACCCAGAGAGGATAGAGCTGCACAACCCCTAGCAGACACTGAAATCAGTTTGGGGTATATCTTCTCTACCAACAGGGCTTAAGCCTTTAGTTTAACCTCAAGAGAAAACTTGGYGTCCCTACACTCTCCCTAAGATCACAGTGGATGAACATCAGAGGGAAAAATCCTGGTTCAAATGCCTTTCTCATCCTTACAGCACAAGCCAGTGCCCTAGAATATCCTGGGCAGGATATTCTGAAAATTCAGCTTTGAATGACCTRGATAAATGTCTGCTTTGAAAAAAAAAAATGGAATATGGTAGAATACAAACATACAAATCTTGACCTCTCTTCAGCTACTGGCAAGAAGTTTTATAACTAGTTTATAACTGCGTAAATATTGGATTGATTGCTACAGGAGCAATATCCARCAGATGGGCCACATATCTTGTGTAAAGTCCCATGCTAAAACTGAGCAAAACAAAACAYGGTGTTATTTGCAGGACATTCCCTTGCCTTAAAATTAGTTGTACTTGTAGCAGTCAGTTTTGGTGTGCATATTGGCCTTTTTACTTAAGTGTCTATCACAATCTTTCCCTCTCATCTCACTCCTTCCTACTGTGAAAATAAAACCCAGATTCAGGGGAAAAGGAGCATGCAGTAGGTTCCAGGCAGACCTCCAATCTGGATGGTCAAATGCCAAATTACTAGCTGTGGTGATCCTCTGCTGGAAAACCTCTTAAATAATTTTCTCACAGAAATCACTGAGGTCTCCATTTGCATTGTAGCATGAAGTCCACATTCTCAGGGTAAGATTCCCCCAACTATCTCTGAAAAAAGTGAAGAGAGGATTGATGAAAAACTGAAAGATGTTGGAGAGAAAGAGTATGGGTTGTCCAATGTGTTTGTAGGCACAGTAGGAATCCATGCATAGACATAAACTATCAGAGAGAGAAAATACCTCAGCATCAAAGCCGTGCTCAATGCGTGGGAGAGCCTCAATATAGCTCAAATATAGCACAGTGAGCAGATGTCTTTACTACCATAAGTGTACTTAGACCTCCCTGCATTTACAGCAACAGCAGAGAATCACAGGCTCTTTCATTCAAAAATTATAGCAAAAATCTATGTTGCCAGTCACCTTTTATATCAGGCTATGAGGCAACAACACTCACCTACAGTAAGAGATCTGCACTGAAGACTAAAAGAAACAGGAGAAATTAATGGAGGGAAGATGAAATTTCCATTTCTACTCATGAAGCCAGACTTCCTTATGTGGAGAAAGCAAAATTCCTTGTAGCCAAACTCAGGAGGTGTAGTCTGAATGGTAAGGCCACAATAAGGGGATGTGCCTCAGAAGTAGATATAACTCACTTGAACTCATCAAGACAATTTTTTTTCACTGAAAGGGTGATTAAGCATTGGAAAAGGATAYCCATTGGAAAAGAAGTGGTAAAGTCACCATCCTGGAGGTATTCAAGAAATTACTGGATGTGGCACTTTGTGCTATGCTTTAGTTKACATGGTGGTGTTCTGTCTAAGGTTGGACTTGTCTTGGAGTTCTTTTCCCTMCATAATAATTCTATTATTGTATGACTCTCTGTCAAATTTCTGGAAAGTATAGCCTCACATCTACCCCTCTGGCTTTGAAAAGCTCTCCAGAGTCAGAGATGGTAAATATGTAGCAGCAGCAAAACAAGGTGGCAGGAGAAGCAACTATCCCTCCGAGCACCTTCCCTCTCAAACATTGTAGGAGAACTTGTTTATGGTGAATAGTTTACTTCAAGTTTTGTTGAAAATATTATGTAAAGCCTCACWGAGTATGGCTATAGTGGAGACAGTATTGAGCTTTTTCACTTTGCCTCAATTCACTGGACCCTTGGATAGTCAAACTTAATGGAAAAAGTTYCAAATAAAACCCATGGGTCATTTAGTATACAAAACTACTATCAATGAACTCTTAAGAGCAGGACTAACATGAATTCTTTATGATGATGTCTTTTAAAACTATTTTATTTCCTATTTTAAAGCTGAATTTCTGGAAAACAATATTGAGGTATGAAATGTTCCCATTTATGATGATTCTAGAGTTATATAAWAAGATTTTTCTGGCAGATTTACTGTTTTTAATTAGAATCAAAAGTGCAGACAAAAGTCATAGTTATAAGAAAATGTTATATTTTCMTTAATATTTTAATAGAGACATCTGAAGCAGTTATTTTACAGAAGAATAAGTCAAGTCTTCGAATATTTGATTTCAAATGTAAGTGGAACAAAAATATTGATTTAAATACAAAGTGTTAAGTATATGAACCAGGTACTGCCTTGAGGAAATAAACTGRTGTGGAACAACAGCAAAAAAAAGAACCAATTTTGATCTTTTTATTAGCCTGTTGGCAMCAAATATACGAAATTCTGACTGCCTGAAGTCAGGTCTCAGAGAATTTTTTTTGTAATGTAAATAAAAATATATGATTAACATAGCATTTCCTGTATGCATGCTAAAATTGCTTAATCTTTTTGATTAATCTCTTAGGCATACACTGTAGTTCGCATTGGAAAATAAATAATCACATACAAATGTTTTGAGGCGAGAATACATTCCTCCTAGTTAAAATGCATGCTCTGCTCCATATTTATCCATTGTGAAGATGGGAGAATGGTTCTAAACAGCACTGGTAGCAAGAACACCCAGCCTCTTTCTCCCCTTGCCCACCATTACTTGTCACACCTCTAAAAATGCATATAGGATTGTGGATGAAATTTAGTCTTCAGCTGAGTATGAAAAAGAAGCAGAGGACTTTCACTTACTGCTACATCAATAGGTTTTCTAATCTCTGTTTACATGTGATAAACAATATGAATTCAAGATTAATCTAATTTTTTTTTRCACAATAAGGGGAATTTTAAGACCTTTTTAGAGAAGCCAGTCACCAGGCACATAAGTACTTTCCAAAAGTGCTACCTTGATCCTGAAGCTGTGTAAGTACAGCACTCTGACCCAGGGAGTTGGAGGCAGCTGCCAAATTTCTCTCAGCAAGTCTGACTGTAGGCTTGAGTGTCTGTCTCTGTTGTGCACCATTACATAACCATGCCCATCATCACACCTGGCTGGAGCTGCTTCTCAGTTTCCTCCCACAATTGCACCCCATTCCAATAAATCTCAGCCACGGAGGCTGCATCTGTGTGCCTCAGAAGTGCTCTTGTTTTTCCTATCACCCCGTGAGACATCCCATATACAGGAAACTTGATTTATCTTTCCTGTCTCTGTATCAAGACCAATAATTACATTTAGACAGAGCAGATGACAGCATCTGGCTGTGATCTGGAGATGGCATGAGAGGGAGAACTGCTTGCTCTTTGGTTGTGGTTTCTAAATTCCAGTTCATTACTAAAATGACTTCCTAAGTCCTAGCAGTACTTAAGCCCTTGCTGGAGTACAGCTTAACTTCCARATACTASTTTTGATTATGGGTAGGTTCATGARCTCTTAAGTGCCTGTTATTTTCATCTCCCCAAAGTGTTTATTGGTGATTTTTAAACTATCTTGGTAAGTTTGGAGGGCTTCACAGCACTCTACAGTGTTTCCATACAACRTTTTTTTCACTACAATATTTTTATATTTAACATATGGATATACTTGTAAGGGAGCATAGAATCACAGAATCATTTAGGTTGAAAAAGACCATTGAGATAATTGAGTTTATTGTATGAGAATATAAGATGAGAAATTAAGTAAGGTATAAAGTTTAAAGCATATTTGATTGCATTCAATCTTAAARGCCTCAGGACTAGTGTGAGACCTATCTTTTAAACACCTCTCTCAGTTCACAACATGCACAGCAGACATATGTCACGGGACAGCGTGCCTTTAATCTAAATTGTGTTGAGCTTGACACTAAGAGCCATCGCTCTGTCTCTTCAGGTAGGGTTAGCTCCCAGCACCCCATCTTGGTGTCCTTGCCCACACCAAGCTGTAGGGCAGGACAGCAGACCATGTGTTAGCAGAGACCAGGCAAACATCAAAAATATGTGGCACTGGCTCTGCATCCCACACCATCACCTTCACTGGCAAGAACAGCCAGCTGGCATGGGAACAGTCTTCTCACTCAAATCTATCTGACTGCACAGTGCCACACTGGTGTGGACGTGGGTGTGGATGTGGGTGTGGATGTGGACGTGGATGTGGATGTGGATGTGGATGTGGATGTGGATGTGGATGTGGATGTGGATGTGGATGTGGATGTGTTGAGCTCGGCTGGGGCTGGCTGGGGTGTTTCTGAATAGCTTCTCCTGGATTCAGGAGATGGTCCACAGCAGCAGCTATGCTCAGGCAGGAGCTCAGTTTGTTCAGTTTGGAGTGCTCTTGGCAAGTGGAAGTCGTTACAAGCAATCCATTATCACTCTTGACTTGTTTGGCTCTTTCTGTATCTTTCTTGGGGGCACTGCAAAAGCCAAAGTTGTGTTTACATAGCTGTGTTYCTCCTTGGCAGTCTCCTTAATCTTTTGGAAACTAAGTGTGGCACAAAAATGACACACAGGTCTAGTAACCCTAACACTGCCTATCCATAAAAAAAAAAGCAATATAACAGAAAGTTTTGTTTTCAGTCTCTCTTTTTGAAAAATAGTACTGGAAAGACACACACATTTGGTTTCAATTAAAGAACATGCCATGAATCAACCCAGAAAATGACAGTACTTTACTGGGRTTCTCTGCTGGCATCAGAAAAACTAGGTTTTTTCCAGTCAGGGTTTGTTCTTCAGTGCCTTGCAAAGGGTTGGTAGGGACCCTCAGGAACCACAGAAAAGACCAAGAAAACTGTTTTGTCCTCACCTGTTCTCTTTCCATTTGGAAGTTTGGTTTCCTCACCATGAACCTCATTCAGACTTGGATGCCTACAGCAGTTTTCCCACAGGGCATGCCAAAGACAAGCACACAACCTTCTATGGATAGAGTGTGGAGAAGAAGAGAAGCTAGAATCTTTCCTCTGGCCTGGAAGATAGGGATTGAAAATAATTTCTCATAATTTCCAGGTCAATATCCTACTTGTCTAACTGTTACCTCTTCCTTCCATTTAATAAAGCTTCAATTACTCTGAAATGAGATGCAGGTAAGAGAYGAGGAACCTCCTCTGCCCTGTTTGTCAGGATGGTTCATAGTTCAGTGATCAGATGAGGTATGGAAACTGAATTTCCCCAGAGGAAACAGGGAGTAGTCTAGAGATTTCATATAATATGGGACTCTTCTCACTTCAGAAAAATTGAGTAAAAGAAAAAAAAAAAAGAAGATAAGGTCATCTTTGCATACTTCCCACCCTGGCTGGAGCTTTTCTCCAGTCAGATGATTCATTACCCCCTGACCAGACCTGAAACTGAATATATTTGTTCAGATCTTCTTCACAAGAGCAAATTTCTCACTAAGACATCTCCATATGCTTAGTGCTGTAATATAGTAATTATTGCAAAATCTCACTGAAGAAAAGTCATTCATAAGAGTATTTTTAGAAGAGAATCCTGCTGTCCTCATGGTATCATCAATTATTTTGGGTCTGAGGACTTTGAGACAGGCTAAGAACCTCTGCTTTCTGACAGAACAGTTCTGCTTAATTAAAGTAACATAATTTGGAAGCACAGACACAGATAAAATGATATCAAAATAAATCCAGACACAAAACAAGAGAGTAGGCTCATATTTGTCACCAGATCTGATTTTTACCTCTTACCCTTCATCAACACATAGTTTACCCATTTGAAGTGTTTTTGCATTTCTGTTATATGTGATGCTATCAGATCACTTCATGAGCAATTTTCACATAACAGAGTAAAATAAACAGCTCCCAAAACATATCAGAGACACCTTCTCTGTATATTATTTTAATGTCAAAATTCTTGCAAAAATAAATTGTGAAAAGAGCCTTACAGAAATTATTCTGAAATATTATACTGAAATATTATGAAACATTAAAACTGAAACCTTATTTCCTTGAATTATCTGCAMGATCAGTATTTTTTCTAGATGGAGAATCTGCAACATTGACCAAAAAACCCTAAGCAACTTCATAGCCATTTCTTTGACTTTTTGAAACTTCTTTTCAGTCCTCATATTGCAACTTCTTTATCATACTATTGAAGGAGTAAATTTCATTCGTGAGTTATTCCCCACAACTCACAATTTTTAATGGTCTCAGTGGGAGCGGGTTTGCTCTCAAGTAATGTATTGCTGTGCCAACACAAAATATATTTGGATGTCAGTCTTGTAAAATGTGAGAAATGAAGCCAGAAAACTTATATGTGCTACCAGACTTCTTCCAGTCAGATCACCAGACCTGACAAAATGTTAAACAAATATCACCAACATTTGTGATACCCCTGTGAGTATCAATAGGATGGAGAGCTTATTTCTAAAGGACTTCAGATAATTCTGGGAGGCTTCAAGCTGTCCAGGAGCTATTAGAGGAAGTCAAATTTAAGCAGAAGCATCTCATCTTAKGCAGAGCAGGTCCTGAAGCTCTTCAGCCTATGGAAGGGCACGTTCACAGAGCCCATGAGAAGCTCTGCTTGGGCTGTGTGGGCTGACACACACGGTTCCCTTGCTGCCATAGAGGCGGCACGGCCGCCAGAGGGGCTGGTGAGCAAAGAAACGCAGTACACAGCCACAGCATTTTAACCTGCTTGAGGATGTGCAAATCACCACCCACACTCAGGGAGTGAAGGGAAAAAGAAGAAAAATAGCAGTGAGATCCYGAGTTATTTCCCATCTGGTAGGAAATGCCTGGCACCGTGGTAGACCTGGTGGCAGCAGAGGAGGAGGAAACCCTCCATCACACTCCAGTGCAACTTGCTGTTAGCTCTTACAGTGAGTTAAATCAGCACGCAGGTTGGACTGAATTTACTCTGGTATATCATGACTTAAACTACTGAAAAAAAACAATCAAGAGCCATTACATAATAGAGGGATTTATCTAATGGAAGATTCTTTGTCTAAAATTGYGGTTATTAATTCTTGTACTCCCACAATGTGTATCAGATATGCAAGATAGGCTCATTCAAAATCCCAGTCCTATGCAGCCAAAGATATGGTCATCACCTGTGATTTATTTTAGCTGCTTTGTCTCAGTATTAAACAAGCTTCTTGTTTAAAATGGTTCGAGCAAGTGAAGATAAAGAGAATGCTAGTTTTTCCCCTAATAAGCTGTCATTACCTAAAAAATTACAAATGTTGGGCTGTTGCTTTCACACAATATGAGATACTGTAACATAGACATTATTTCATTAGGTAGTATTTAAATCTTCCTCTACCTTCTATAAGTGCATTTGTCAGGTTGCAATTTACAAACTCTATTTATTRTGAAGTCAGTTCATTGCAGTTCAATGAACTCTTTAAAGTAATGGAGTCACTCTTCTGAAACTTTYCTACTTAACAAGGTATTTGTCTTTATTCATGAAGCCTGTGGATACCCAGGTAATTTTATTTTTAAACCTTCAAACTCTGAAAATGAGTCATTTCATATACCCTCTTCTGTCTCATACAAGACATATTATCTTCTTAAGGGAATAATCCTGAAAACATCTCCTTAAATCACCCAGAATACATTTCTCACATTTGTTTATGCCAATGTTGTCAGAATCAAATTTTTAATGTGGGATATGTGTCTAGTCTAAACATGCCTAAGAAGTAGCACATATTTCCATAGCCACAAGATACATAAGGTATTTTCTCTTTGCCATACAAAAACATGCCTGAGAAATTACTGCCATGAAATACCAAATGCAAAGTTCACAGACCCAGAAGTTAGATGGCTACACTATTTTTTTTGAAAGAGTAAGTTACWTTAGCTAGTAATGAGAAGTTACTCTTGAGCTGACAGCTGCTAGTCAGTACAAAACTAATATTATTTTCCCTTTTTTTATGTTTTTAAGAAAGGACACAAGGCTCTATCTTCTGGACCCTTAAAARGAGCAGTTTTTATATGAGTTGGTTTCACAATAATACTTCTGTTGTTAGAACTCCCAACGGGGACTTCTAGCACTGAAAGGGAAAGAAACATACTTTCCATCTATTTTCTTCATGGCTGGGGAGGGTAATCAAGTACACCATTTCTAAAGTGGGCTGGTTTTTTGTTTTGTTTGTTTTGGGGTTCTTGTTTGTTTGTTTGTTTGGGGTTTTGGGGGGGGGTTGGGGGTTTTTTTTGGGGGGGGCGTTGTGGCTTTTTTTGTGGTGGTGGTGGTGGTGGTATTTTTGTTGTTTTTGCTGTTGTTTGTTTGTTTGTTTCCCTTTATGAGTGTTCTTCTGTCTTTTGTGAACTGTATACCTCTTCAGGTGAAAATAAAACAAGATTCATTTTGCTGTGTTTGAGTGATGGTGAGGGATAAGAAATGTCCATTTATATTGAGTAGGATTCAGAAGCTTAAATGGGAGCTGGGCAGAGCCTATCACTTTAAAACTCCAGGTGCATACCAGGGGTGGAAGTTATGGTCATGTTGCTGCAGTATAGCCTGGAGCAAACTTGTTTGCTGTGCAGCCAGATGATACTGGAATGTGACTGCTAAATTTTCTTCCTCCCCAGTGGCCTGGCTGCTGGCAGGCTGCCATTGCCAGTTCTATCTGATGGTGTCCTGGGACAATATGTCACCATGTCTACTCCAAAACCGTGCCAGGAGCACTGTCCAACAGCACTTCCTCCCTGCTGGTATTTCACTAAAGCAGATTTTTAGGTGTAGTCCTACAGACCCAAGCTGCAGGACTGGCCCCACGCTCWTCCCATGGTAACTCAAGCCCAACTGTCTGAAACCAGCACAGCATCTTACTGGGAATTCTACTAGGTATTAGGGTGGGAAAATGTCAAGTAACAAGACTTGTTGCCAGACATCTTTGTTTTCTATTCTAATTTTTTTTTTTGCAAATGAGTCTTATCTCTTGACAAAATATCACCTATCCTGTCCAATACGCATAAGAATCACACAACAGAAGAAGGATGGGGTGTGTCTGGAAAATTATTTCTGCCACAGAAACAGTAGGACTTGGAGACACATGACTTATTCAGAAACTATTTCTTTCCACTTTTTAAATTTCCTATCTCAGTCCACAATTCCAGTTGCTAGCAAAAGAGGCATCAAGGATATTTCACAGARAAAAAGAAGATTGACTTTCAATTTCTATTTCTTTTGTGGTCTACAAACAATATGTTTCCTTTAAAAAAAGCTTATTTTTACTTGAGCTCCTTGAATTGCAAAAACTGCTTTCTTACAAAGGAAGCCACAAACATTTTTGATCATGAAAGGTATTTATTTGTGTGAAGATCAATATAAACACAAAAGTTACATTTTGAGAGGCCTAGGTTACAGCCATTGTTGGATATCTGCTGTAAGCAATTTGGCCAAGTGCAGAAAATGTTTTTACAGCTTTACTGAAGAGGTGGTGCCATGTGACACTAAGGGAGCGCTTCTAGAAAAATAACAGATGTGAGAATTAGCTATTTTTAAAAGTGTTGCAGATTATGAACTGGAAAATGCMCTGGACAAACAGTTTGCTTGGTACAATACAACAGACATCAAAATTTGAGTTCTCCTGATCCACAGGAAAAAATTATAGTCAAAACATTGTATTCAATGCTTTTGATACTGCATTTAAAATCATGTTTAATTAAATATAATTAGATACAACCACAAAATACTCAAAAGATATTTTGATTAATCTACCATGGACAACTAATTTTCAAAGTGRTCATCATTTTTCAAGGAGTAGGGAGAAAAGATATATATACACATATATATATATATATAAGCAAAAGAGAAGAAACCTCTTTATGTCAAAGGATTGTTCTTCTGTTTTGCCATTGATTAAAATGAAAATGAAATTTTTCAATACTGGGATTCATTATGAGCCTGTCTGTCACCCATTGTCATGCTATTTCCCAGAATAAAGAAGGAGAGCAACACACGGTACTTAATCAAGACCTAYCTTGTTTTATTCATGCAAATCTGCATTTACTCAGATCTATGTTAAAAATAATTAAAAATCACATCCTGGGATATATTTGTAATATCACCTACTTTAAAGTAAGTGTAAAGAAACATATAATTTTTATTTATGTGTATTTTTAATATATCCATGTACTTACTTAAATCATACAGTCTTAATTAGAGTTCCTTAAAAATGAAGGATTAGGATCTTTTGACCATGAATGCAAGTTGCAAAATAAAGCAAGAGGGTAAATAAATTAGTATTTAGATAAACTTCTTGATTAAATGAATCTTGCTAATAGCACCAGATGCAAAAAAGACAAAAGACTAATTGTCAGCTTCAGTGATGCTGAATGRTTGACTTGCTGATTACAATGAACTACTGCTGTTAGACCTCTGTGAGAATTGTTTGCTTTTCAATTATTCTCACATATAGAAAATGCTGCTTGGTGCKGCATTTTATATGGAATTATTTTGTCTATTTATAAAGAACACATTTGCCCCAGGAAAACATCTCTTATTGTTGGGATTTTTGTAGTATGCAAATATTTTTTCTATAAACAATATTGACTAGACTAATATTGATGGGGTGGGTTTTATTTTTAAAACTCTACATAGTGTCTAATTTGTCTACATTTGTCATCATTTTTGATCCATGAGCTTCTTCTAATTGCCACTAAATGTCATTTGCAATCTCATAGACATTTATAAATAATAAATGAAAAATCAGAAGCTCTTCAGCTAGTGGAAGTTCAGAAATGTTCAAGACATAGCAGAGGTTCACCAAATGATGTATGACTGAATACTCATAACAGAAAAACCCTCTAATTAGACCTAGCTGAGCTGTGGGAATATAATCAACAACCTCCCATTGCTAACAATACTTAATTTGAAAGACCTTCCAAATATGTGACTTTGTCATGTCATGCATTTGATTTATGTAATTGGAACAGCAAAAAATATGAATAATTAGCAAGAGACTTTCTGGATGCAGCTGTCATATTCTTAATGGTACTAAAAAAATTGAAAAGCCATGAATATTTTCAATAATTGGAAAACAGCATGCCTTTACTTGCAGATTTTGCCTTGTCTTTTTTGTTGGTGCTGTGCAAATACCTAGGAGTACTCCTGAAGAGAAAGAGGGGAAGATAGCTGCTTTACTGCCTCTGTGCTTCTGAAATCCATTCTGCCACCTCTTTGTGTATAAGGATTTTTGTGCTCTGTTAATCTCATACTGGCAGGTGTCTACTGTGTAAGAACTAGATGGACGATCAGGAGGAGACTGAAGTCTCTAAGCCCCAGTCAAAACAGTAGCAAACTGACTTGACATTTTGTCCTGTAGCATTTTTACACCTACATTCACAAGAGTTCCTAGTTCTCCAATCAAAATTACCGGACCACTACCAGGTCTCATAGCTTAATTCCTTCTTATGCACATCTGGRGGGAGAAAAATGTTTAAACCAAACATTTTTGAGGAGCAGTCAATCATAATAAAGAAGCAAGGCGTAATGGCAGAAACCTGAAGCAACCTATTATCCCAAAAATGTTTGTCTTCTTTTTGTATACATCCTTTCAAGTGATGAGCTAGATTTGATGGACTTAGCTCAAGGTTTCACTTTGYACCTCTGCAACTCTCTCTTGGGTAGCTTTGCTCTGGCTCACAGGATCCTGAAGAAGCCAGTTAAAGAGTTGTGTGCAAATAGACCCAGCAAGTAAAACATGCAAAAATTCAGAGTGCATTTTCTCACTGGAGAAAGCCGCAGTTACTTGTTATCCAGGGACAGAAACGCTAGTGCACTTTCTTATTCAGGCTAATCACAGGACTTCATATCAGTCATGGAAGACTGCTTGAGGTGGATCCGAAAATAACACCTTTCCTTCCCACCTACTCAGCATTTAAGTTTACCGTGTGCTGTGCATAGGAGTAGAGAATAAACGTCTATTAAGTTAGCATTTTAATGACTCTGGGGTCTCTAACAGACACAAAGCAAAGGAATCCATCACTGTCTTTCATGTGGTGTCACATTATGTGCCAAACAGAAACACTCTGCAGTCATCAAAATGTTCTTTCCTTTTTATGTAACTGAATGAGCTGAGGTAATTTCCTCAAAAGTAATATTTAGGAGGAGGTGCTAATTGTTATGTCGACATGTGAAATTTTCAATATTAKGCAAAAATGTTGATTTAATAGCCACACTATTCATTGCTCACAAAAGGGTCTGATGAGTTTACTGACAYGCATAGAAAGATTTCCATTTTCTTCCAAGAGCTAAGCATTATTAGTGCTAAGCTAATGACTACTTTGAGGAAATGGCTACCAATGACAACTGGAGAATTTCTGAAGCTGACGTCTGTTCTTGACAGAAATCAATTACTTGTGAGGCAATTATGGTAAATAAAAAATCCTGAATTCAGAAAATGGAGGTATTGTTAGCCTGATGTGGCCCACACAACTGGAACATTTGATTCAAGGAAGTAAAACACAGTAAAAGAAATTACCCTTCTGTGAAACCAGTGTTACTATGTGTACAGTTTCTGCAATGCTAATCAATTGCTAGGGARCTAAGTGAAAAATACTGTGCTTTTTACAAAGGAATACCTTCATCTGCATTCCAGCAAAGACTTTCTGGAATAACTAGGTGAGTCTGAATCAAAGCCTAAATGTGAATATCACCAAATTTTGGCTGAAGATATTGTGAATTTTCTCTCTGGGAACAATCATGTCTGTGTTTGCATTTTGGAGCTATCTTCTCTGTCTTCAAGTCAGTTTAATAAGCTTCCACAAACTGAAGATAAAATGGACTGCAGAGCTGTCTCATCAAGAAGCAGCCTTGGTCAATTTAGTTCATTAAGACCCCATCAAACTTTCATTATTGCTGTTCTCAGCTCTAGATATTAAGGGAGCAGGAGGAATTGTTTGAACATTAACTTAGAGAWTAAAAAATAATGCTTTAAATCAATGAAATGAATCCACATGAACAGAAATATAACATCTTTCATCATCTGGAGCCTGAAGTGAGCTTTCTAGACTCCTTGAGCTATCACACAGATAAAATCAGGGTACCAAGAATGGTTGTCAATATATTGCTTAAAAAGCATTGCAAGACTCCTATCTGGTTTGTATGTGAGGTTTTCATTTGATTTTTTGATGTTAGCTTGATCCTTCCCTGCAGAGMATTTTTATTCCAGATTGTGCAGGAYYTGACCACAGAGGAATAACAGCCAGAGAAACATAAAATAATTCAGATCTAGAAGTAGCAGAGCTTAGCCAAGCAGCTAAACTGCATTACACAGTGTGTGCCAGGCATGAAGAGCTGGGCTTAGTAAAAGTGAGTCTTAAGAAACATTGGACTAGACAGTTAACTTTTAGATGGCTAAAGCTAAGGTAGAATTTATCACAACTTGGATATCAACTCCAAAATTACAATCCTGTGTCAGATACTAAATTGAAAACAACAGTCCTCAGTGTCCTGCCTAAWGGCACTGGGAACCTCTCCTTGAACCCAGAAGCTCACTGGGCACTTAGAGGGTATGACAKCTCCCCCAGAGAAAATGAGGCACCCAGTTTCCATCCAGTTTTATATGTCACCTAAAACTGATTCCCATGGAAAGTCCAGTTCAGTGCAAAAGAGTAAGTGCCAGGCACATCATGTTACAAGGTCTTTCTTTCCAAAATACTGCAGTTCCACTAATAATCAGAACAAAATGTCATGGTTTTCAGGTCTGCTTGTTAGTATGCAAGAGTGATTTTTATGGGAAATAAATATCAGGTTTTGTCAAGTGAGGGCTGAAAAGCACTTGTCAGTGACAGAGTATGCTCTGTATTATTTTATGTTCTCAGTATAATAAAGAAATAGGAAAAGTTGATGCAAGAAGAATGTGGTGGCTGCTAGATATATTAACGGGAGAGAGAATAGATGCAGATGCAGCCTCTTTCTAGAAGCACCTATCTGGCAGTGCTTCATCAGTGAATCATGAGTAGATCTGAAAATTTGAAACCCTGATATGGAGAATACTTGGATTTTACCACTGTGTTTCAGCACATGGCTTACATTTTCCTTCACAAGCTAATGAACATGGTGTGTCACTGCAATTTCCCTTCCTCTGTCCACAGTGTAGCTGCATCCAGCTCCTGCTTCAAAGGGATTTTGACATCAGCCAATTCTCTGATCCTTGCAGGGGATGGAAGAATGATCTTTGCACTGTTTGGGTTTAATTTTGGAGCAGAGGGGATCCTGCTGAACATATCTTGTCTCTAAATCAGAGAGGTAATGTGAATTGTCTGGGGAGAATTTGCTCTGGACATTGTGAAAGCCTGGGATTAGCCTTGCAGGCTTTTGAGACTCTGTTTAATTTGAATTTTGATTGTGTTTCATGTTCAGGCAAAACATTGGAACAAAGACAACCCATCTGTAAGAGCTCAAGGCTTATCTGACTGTTTTGGTTACACCACTGGGCTCACTTGATTTTCCCTCAAAACAAAAATCAGCCAAGTCCTGCTCAGTCACAACCCTTCATCAGGATGAAAGTTGTGAAACTTGAAAGATCCCCACTAGACCCATCCTGGGTTTCTGTTTCTTTCTATCCTACATTTTTGATAGCTTTGGCAGCCTTGTCCTCCTGATGACCTCATCTCTTTCATCTTGATAAAGAGTGCATTTGCTTTCTCTCTCTCCCACTGGTGCACACGGTAGCCCGGCCACCTTGTTTGCTGCTGTAGGAGCCTTCTGTGCTTCCTCCTGTCCTGGGTGTTCAGCCTTAGGGCAGCCGTGCCCATCCAGCCCCCGTTCTCCAGAGCTTCTCCTCTGTCCACTGTCCTTGCATATCCCTCAATTTGTCAGCCTCACTGAGAGCCCARCCATCCCAAAACTGGGCTCCATAATCATCTCTTCATGTCTGTCCTCAGTCCCTCCATTTTCTCACCCTTACATTTTGCCAGTCACCAAAAGATGGCACATCTTGTCATGTGAGGAGGAGAGGAGACTTGTGGGGCAGGGACYTGTCCTCTACTTGCACCTCAGGCCATGGGTGGTACATACAGCAATTTCCTTCATAGGTGGGTGGCCATGGGCACATCCCCCTCTCCATGGACTCATGAGCCTTCTGTGGCAGAAGGTAGACCGTGACAGACTTGTACTCCAAGTGCTCCAGGTCCTCTTGCTGAGACTTTGGCTGCACATGTCTTCTCACCTCTTTCTTCCTCCACCAGAGGCCCAACCAACACAATCCATCTTCTCATCCTGGATCTCTCTATGCTGTCCTTTCCTGCCATCTGGAGGAGGAAACACAATGCAGAAGGAGGTTTTCTAAAAAAAATTCTTCACCCTTGCTAGTCATGCTTTCAAGCAGTACAATGTCCCCGGCTCCATGGATGCCTTCCAGGCCAAGTKAGTGTTTTCAGATTAGTTTTGCTGAGTATCACTCACCAGTTCCTCTGGCATCCATGTGTGAGGCCCCAGCCCTCATACTCCTGTTTTTTTCATTCAATATCCCTGTTAGCAGCTGTCTGCCTTTCTTGTGYTTCATTTTGCTTTGTTCTCTCCCTCACAGCATCACCTACAGCAATTACACAGATCATTGTTCACTGTTTTCACTCAGCTCCAAACTCCCATTTTACATCTACTACTGCAAACACAACTTTGTTGGCATTTCTACYTGTCTTCAACAGAAAAGGCTATTCCAGAGAATTCAGAAAAAAAACCATGAGAAATAATTTCATGCCAAAGTTAAAATACGTAACTGCAATTATAGACACTACTAAAATAAGGCAAAACCCTCCACAAACAAGTCTGCAGGAAAATCCTTTGTCTGTGCATGACTGGTTTGAACAGGAACATGCACCTTTGTGGTTTTGATGAATGYTTCTTTTAATTTAATTTCATAAAGAAACATAACTGGTTTTAATATAACATAGTGTTGCATGAATGATGTTAAACGTAGTGAATTTACTAAAGCTGACTTAATCCATATTTTTAATAAGCACAAGAAATCTCTAACATCACATTTTTATTATTAATATTTTARAATGGAAGTTTCACACAGTTCAGATAAAATAAATCATTCCATTTTCTCCCCTTCTTTTTTCTTCCTTTTCCTAGTGTAATGGTCATATATTTTAATTATTMAGTAGACTATATAAAATTATAATAAAATTTAGGAATCTATTTTGAAATAAAAGAAAATAATTATACATATTACATTGTCTTTTAAAAATATTATCCCATATTTCATATTTAGTAAGTTCTTGAGTCTAAAGTACTTGTAACTCTTCAAAGTTAATTAAATTAGATTAAATTCTTGTTTCGTGCTTTTATAACACTTCATATCCAAAAGGTCTAGAAATTAGAAATTTCTAGACCTCAACAGTTAAGAATGTAAGAAAGCAAACTCCATGAATTTCTGATCTTTTGGCCTATWCTTTTTGCATTGCAATTTCCATTTTGATGAATTAGAAGCACATTTGAATTGCATCTTTTTCTTCTTTAAAATCTCATCTGTTCTGAGTTCCCACATCTTGTACTTCTGCCATCTCTGACTTTTGAACTTCCTTACTTATAAGTATGGAAAACTATAGGTTTACAAATGGTCCTGTCCTACAGATAAGCTCTTCTGTATTCCTGAAAGGTACTACATAAAAAATAGCAGTTCACCCACCTGGGAGGCAGATGCCAAAAGAAGACAGCAGATCACTGCAGTAAAAGAATAGGACCCAAAATATGAAAAAATAAAAGAAATTGTCTGTGTGAGAGAGTACATGGATTTGYAAATCTGAGGAGGGAAAAGTTTGAAGATTAGAAGCATCAGGTAGATTTTTATGAAGCCAGACACTGAAGGCCACAAACCCTCAGCTGATGAACCAGATGCTCCAGTGGCAGAGGAAGGCAGACCTCAGGTAGGACAATTGTTAATGTTTTTATACAGAAGGAAGTTCATGTGATGAAGTTATATTGATAAGAATAGTTTAACCACAGTTAAATTACATCCCTAGTCTTACCTTTCTTCCCTTTTTCCAACAACYTTTTATTAAAATCAAACACTGAGAAGCTAATTTGTCTGTGATTCATGCAGATCTTTTATTCTTTGCCTCTCATTTTTATTCCCACACAGACAGGCACAATACTGCTCACAGTGATATAATTGAAAACACTGCCACTGAATTCGGTGGGAGCAGCATAACACAGGTTGGTTACTCAGTTTCCATGGGATATCCATTGTCTCTATTCACTGCCAAAATCATGCAGGAGCACAAAGTACCATATGACAATTATAGTGTTAAAGACCCATACACTGTAATCACATCCAAATTGTCAGCCCTAGAGTACAGCAGTGCTTAAAGCAAGAACTGCTCTGCTGCAGATTAATGCTCAAAGGGTAGAGTAACCGTTGTACAAGAATATATGCAATGGCCAATTTTCTATAGGAGAGCATCATCAGGAATTATCTGAATCATCATGTTCATTTCTATTAGGGCTTCATGCAGTTCAAATTCATATAATTCTTTGAAGCTACCACGTGAATTCCATAAACTCACAAGGCAACAATTCTTGGCTTTCAAAGCATTTTCATAAAAAGCTGTATATAGTCCATTTCAAGCCACAGAAATGAATGGTTATTTTGACAGCCAAGGCAGTGATGCTGAGATACTAAGAACTACTTTCCACATCATTAAACACAGCCTTTATCCCTTGCTAGAGTAGCTGGTAGAAAAAGGGCAGGCTGCTTTTTGTCATGACAGTTTTCAACTGTTCATTTTGTAGGGTATTAACCATGAATAGTTTTTCACCTTTCAAAAAAATTAGTTTTGTTTCCATAATGGACCAGAGATAATTTTTGTCAAATTGGAATACTATGATAGACACCTGAATTACTGAAGTTATTTGAATTTGAGAGTGGGTATTCTAACCTTCCAAAAACTTTAGCCAGTCCAAAATGTACTCACTTTCTCAGGCAGAATCTCGCTAAACACTACTCAGCAATCAGTGGGGACTCCCCAGCATATCTCTTCTTAATAAGAAAGGTCAGTTTAACAGTCCTCATGAATGATTTACCTTCAGTATTATCACTAAAATTATCATGAGAGCTTTCCAAGCAGATGATTCAAACCTGGAATTCCTGACAAAGAATGAAAATCATTCTCTGACTCTAAGACCTTGATGTGCAAAATTCCCTTGTTTTGTCTTGTCATGATAGAGGGACGAGTGCTGAATATCAAGACCTTTATATTCAATCATGTTTTGAAGCACTGACTGCACTCACAAGTTGGCCTTGTCTGCACAAAATTAGAAACAGTCACGAGAGTGTAACACTGTCTCCCAGTCATTTTCCATCTCTGTTATTACCTGTTTGCTGGAATTGATTTTCAGTATATTTTGCTTAGGAAAGCCCTAGGACAGGATAGGTGCTCCAGGATAAATCTGTGCATGCTTCTCTCCACTGGTAAATGACCTGATCAGAGTGACCTGCTCCCTGAACAGGCGCTTGGACCTGCACCAGGACTCCAGGGGCAATCAGAGCTAAGACTGAATCTCCACCATGTACATCTAAAAYAGAGATGGAATATAAAGAAATAACTCGACAGCAAACTTTGGCTCATCAAAGAACAGCCCTTAGTCCTTTCAGTCCTTAGAGCTTTTCTTCTTTGGAGGAAACAGCATGTTTGTCTATAGAGCTCAGCACTGGATAACAATGAAGACAGACAAGGCTCAGTCAGYGTGCAAGCTGCACTATATGCTCAGAAAAACAATTGTATTATGGAAACACTGGCATGAAACAAATGGATTTTGCTGTATTTATTAATATAGGAGCTTGGTTGATACAAAGAAATCTCAGAGGATGATAAATAGGTTGTCTTTTTTGTATTATTATTGAATATGGTACAGTTAGTATTGTAGGCTTAGAAAATGAACATAGGAGATCTGAATTCCATTAATTTCCTGGCTATTGTAATGGTACAAATAAATGGAATTTTCTACACCAGGGAACACACTTGGCAGAAGGGTCAAATCTATCAGGACATGTAGGTACTGATGAAGAAGATATAAAACTTGTTTATCGACATCCAGGCTGAAAAAAGATCCAAAGAAAAGGAAATTTAGTACCATTTTAAACATTAACTTTAAAAGGTGCCAGAAAGTGCTGATGCTTTTGAGGAATATAAAAGGCTTACTGTTACAAAGAGTTTGGGATTTATTTAACATCTGCAGAAATTCAAAATTTTCTCATGGGGAAAATTTTCTTCTTTTTAAAAAAATGAATAAAATTTAAACAGACAATATTTCATCAAGAACATTCCATGGAGAATTACATGATATAAGATTGTAGGAGCATAACCATAATTATCACAAATATACAGGCTAGAACTGTGTTATTTGTGCAGCTACACTCCTGGCAGAACTCTTAAATGCCTCAATCCCAACATTCATTTCTATTAAAGGCAAATCACTTATTCACAGTATTTTTAAGGATGATAAGTATGCACTAAGTAGAAACGAAACAAAAATACTGAAATTCTTACATACAAACTAAGTATTCAGATATCCAGGACAGAAATGTCATCCAGCCATGTGCTGATCCTCTGAATTCTGAAGCACAAGCTGCTATTGTTTTCTGGTACAGCTACTCTGTCATAATCTGACTCAGGATCACTTGCTGAAGGGTCCACCACTGGAGTCAGGGCCTCAGTGCTGTGCTGTGTCCATGTGCATCCTTGGCCTCCTGGTAGAAAACAGTAGCTGGTGATCTTTGCAAGAATGCTTGGCTGCAGGCATGCTGGGGCTGGTAACTTCACCTTGGAGTGACAGCACARAAAACACACTGGCAGAGTGAAACAAATATTTGATAACAAATCACTTAGATTATTCTTTAGAATTTTCATGCAAATGAAATCCTAACAAGATTCATGGAACCATCTAAAAGTATAAAACCCCCCTAATATTTTCAATCTGGGCCTGCAAGCCTCAGCACRTAGTGAACAGTTGTGAGAGCTGTGAACCACCTCTCTGTCAGTAAAATGTGAAGCGTGGGAATGCTAACATTTTTCTACTCCCTGCACCATACCATTCTCAAGGACAATGGTAGCAAGGTCATAGCTCCCTCAGTCCGGTCCCAAGTCTGTCCTGCCTTTTTCTACRATATAACTAGACAATGAATATTTCTGTTCCATCTTTCTGCTGAAAAGTGGGGTGGGAAGAACAGGGAAACACAGGGAGATAGATGCTCAAAATATTTCTTTCCTTTTGTTTCCTGGCTACATAGACAGATTAAATATTTGAGGCAAATGAAAACCCTCTTGACTGGCAACTTCTAAAACTGCTGATGACATGCACAACAGGATAAACAYTTGCCTGATTATGCATAGTATACATTGCAAGGCTTCTTATTCAAAGAAAGTAGATTAATATCATAAAACATCTCCCACTCAAATACAGATGATAATTCATGCTGTATATGCTTTATGCGTTTTAGTGGCATATCAGTGAAATACAGAAACCTGAATATAAATGTTTATTCATTCAAATAAAAAATAATAAACACTACTTTGCTAGTAATTACTAAGACAACACATGACAAAACAAAACTGTRTGCATGACTTTCACTTATATTGAAGTGAAAGAGGAGCTCAGYCTAAGTATATATTCAGCATCTTTGAATGCATAACTTAGCAAGACAAGCAATAATAAAGGATAATATATTCTGGCTTTTACACAGTGTTATGTCTGATTGACCTGGAAGATGTATTTCATTTGTCACAGAAGATTATGAAAACATCCTACACAGCTTTACATAAGGAAATAATTTTTGAGCTATACCTTTGAATTCACTAAAAATCATGTCTTTCTCAAAAACTCCATAAAGAAGTAAAATATCCCATATCTTTGTAATTAACCCATCATTTCAAAGCAATTTTAATGTACATCAACTACAGTTTTACAAATTGCATTGAACTAGATTAATTTGTCCATCTGGTTCCACAGCCTTATCCAGCACCAATGCTGGTTGCTTTCAGTCAGAGAAAGTGGCTGTGACAYAGAAAATGTTGTGCCATGGTCAATCACAGATTTTCTGAAAGGTCTTTCAGAGCTTCCTATATTAATTAAAAAGATAGAAGTATATCACCTTTTAGTACATGGGGAATGGCTCTGTTTCCTTAACACAGACTGACAAATCTTGTGGGAAAGGCACAAATCKAGAAATGAAACTTAGCTCTCCCTAAAAAACTTTGCTTGGGAACTGAAAATTCAGATGCAGCTGAAATAATTCARTTCTGATTAGAAAAATTCCTGTGAAAGATATGAAAGCAGGTACTCTGCAGGATTCACAGGGTAATAGAGTACCTTWAATTTTAGATTTAAGAGACAGAAATAATTAAATTGATTATGCATTTCTTTAGCTTTTATCCAACTCTTTCCTTCTTCCTAAAGGTTTTTTTTTCTTCTTGAGTCCTCTTTTTGACTTTCAATACACCATTTGTAATCATGCAAAGTCTTCTGAGAGACCTTTTCAATTAGTGAACCTCTTTCTGTGTCTTCATACACCGTAGCCTTAAATGTAACTCTAGCAGCCTATATTTTCCAATAATATTCATCGAACTCTATGGGTAATAGAAACTAAACTGTCACAGACAYCTTTTCATTAAAAATCTTTCTTTAAGATTTTTTCCTCCTGAGAAGCTGAGAGGCCTCAGGCAGGGACAGAATGTAAACAATGGTTATCTGCTGCTGTGGAATGCAACAAGTGGATCCGTGATTGGTCTCATGTAGATGTTTGGAGTTCATGGCCAATCACATCAGAGCTGGCTCAGACAGAGAGTCTGAGGCGGCTGCCTTTGTTATCATTCTTTTCTTTTCATTCTTAGCTTAGCTAGCCCTCTGAGATGAAACCTTTTCTTCTATTTTTTTAGTGTAGTTTTAATGTAATATATATCTTAAAATAATAAATCAAGCCTTCTGTAACATGGAGTCAGATCTACGTCTCTTCCCTCATCCTAAGACCCCTGTGACCACCGTCAGACTAAACTACATAAATTTCAGATTAACCTTGATTCTCATGAAGCTGTAAGGTGCATATTCTCTACTAGAGGTGTTTAGCATCTCCTTTTTCCCAATATTTTTATTTTATTATTATGCTGGCCAGCAAATGCAAACTACCATTCATCCACTATATCCTCTTTCTATTAAAATCCTGTTGATACCAGAGCTAGTTTGGACCTAGTGAATTATAACAAATCACAATAAGTTCCTATTACAACATTCTCTGAAATGGCTACAAATCCCACACAAAGAAAATGTTTTTTCCATGAATCCTTTTGTTTCAGAGTAATTTCTAATAAAGTCTTGTTTCAATTCCATGAAAGCTGAGAAGCCTCTTTTATTCTTGMAGAATAAAACTTCAAGTTATTTGTGTTTTTTCCTAACTTTTGCTAATAGTAAGTCATGTTTGCCACCCTTTCTTATACTGAACACTCCTTCTCTCTATATTGGTATCTTGCATTGACTCATGGATCTTTCTAACTCTGACATGCTCACGGTAAGCAAAACCTTCCCAGAAGGAGATTAGGCTATGTAATACATCAAAACTCACACAGCAGGGAAGAGAGGGAATAAAGATAATTTTATATACTTAGATTTAGCTGTAAATTGTAAAGAAAGTTTGAGATGAAAAAAAGAGTGGAATTAACATGAATGGATTGTGTAAAAAAATCTGATGATTTTATTACCAATGAAGTTACTTACAAGTATGGATATCATGCAACATGCTGCAGAAAGAAGATAAACAAAATTCTGTGTTAACCTCAAATGCACTTCTTTTCAGTGAGTTTACAGAGCATTGTATGCTCATTAGCTATGAGGCTTATTAGGTATGTTATAATCCAGCATGCATTTAAAATTTGTATCTTTTTAGAAGATCAATCAAAAAATGTAAAAGACAAATTTGTCTTTTGTAAAAAGGCTTTTTAAAATAAAAATCTTAATATCATTTTGACCCAAATTACACATTTGCTCAAGCTCATGCTTAGATATACTACAAGAATAAGCTGCTGACACCTACTTTGAACTCTTTTAAGATTTGTTRTAACTGAACTGAAAGTTCTTATCATTGAGGGATGGTAAATATAAGGTTACACATGGGCATCAGCTCATATCTACCAGTACCGCTGCATGGCAGTCCGGAGCATAACACTTATCACCTTCTCAAAGCTTATTTGTGGAACTTTCTGACAATGAAGAAGACTGGGATGATTTCCAGAGAAGAGAGATTTTTTGTTTGTTTGTTYGTTTGTACAGATAGAAGGCAATAAATCATTTTACAATACTTATTCAGACCTGTTGAAAACAATTTTCTATATGCAAAATAATCAGTGGGCAATGTTAATATTGAAGTTGCTCTAAGCAAACACCAAATGCTCGCCTATATTCTTCAGCATACAGTGTGACAGCTGGTGCAATCAACCTTTATAGCATTCTAATGCAGGAAAGTACTTCCATCTAACACCTTAGAGATAATCAGCTGCTGTTATCTTCCAGAACAACAGACTTGTGCTAGAAGTTGTACTTGGTTTACTTGTCCTGGTGTTAGCAGGGGAGGAGGGTGGAGGAGAACAGCAGAAGTGGGTTTGGTGGAGACCAGTGGCTTTCCTCATGTCAGAGCCAATTCCAGGCATCTCCAAGATGGGCCCATTGCTGRCCAAAGCTGTCCATCAATAATGTTGGCAGCACCTCTGGGATATTTAAGAAAGAATAAAATTGCTATGCAGCTGTTGTGAGAGAGAGGAGTGAGAAAATGCAAGAGAAACAACSCTGCAGGCACCAAGGTCAGTGAAGAGGGAGGTGCTCCAGGTGCCAGAGCAGAGATTCCCCTGCAGCCCATGGAAAAGACTGTGGATGATGCAGGCTCTCTTCCTGCAGCCCATGGAAGGCAACAGTGCAGCTGATATCCCCATTGCAGCCTGGGGAGGACCCTACACTGCAGCAGGCAGATACAACCTAAAGGAAAATGCAGCCCATGKAGATGAACCCACACAAAAGTGGGAAACAAATCTGAAAATGTGACAGCGGTCACAAGGGTGCTTGGATGAGGGAAGAGACGAGAATGTTGACTCCATGTTCAGAAGCTTGATTTATTATTTTATGATATATATATATATTACATTATAGCTACACTAAAAAGAAATGGAAGGAAAGGTTTCCTCAGAAGGCTAAGCTAAGCTAAGAATAGAAAAGACTGATAACAAAGGCAGCTGGCTCYGACAGAGAGYGAGAGCCAGCTCTGCCGTGTCTGGTCACCAAATCCAAACATAACAGAAGACCAGTCATGGATCCACTTGTTGCATTCCACAGCAGCAGATAACCATTGTTTACATTTTGTTTCTGAGGCCTCAGCTTCTCAGAAGGAAAAATCCTAAAGAAAGGATTTTCACAAAAGATGTCTGCGACAGGAAAACTTTTCAAATTAGAGATATTATGCTGGATCATGGGACAAGGTTAAAACAAGCTGGTTGAAAGGTAGGATGATAACAGTTCAGCTTTCAAAATAGCTGCCATGAGGGAAGAACTCAAAATAAATGGTTTAGAAACCTGAGTGGACACTAGCACATGCTCAGAGGAGCAGTTCTATAAAAAAAAACAACTGGTGCTGACATGTGAATTTGCTTGTATCTGTTTAACCGTGTATAGCACTTGTATCTGTTTAACCCATAACACTGAAGCTCTGMGAAAATCTGAGTTTAAGCTGTGAGAAAATTGAAGGAATCTGTTTGAAGTTTAATGCCTCAGTGATTCCAGTGCCACCCTTTTCAGTCTGCTGACTTGCATGCCAAACATGGACCCTGTATAATGCTGTGGTTCTAAAATTGAGTGGTCTAGGTTAAGACAGTCATACATGTTCTGGAAAGYCTCCAGTTTAGAGAAACAGGCAACTCTTGAATAAAACTTAGCTCTTCTACATGGGGCCCTTGGGTGTAGGATGTGATGGGTCCCCTACTGTATCTCCTCATTAACTACTGATGGAAAGCAACTAGATAACGTTTAATACCTTCCAATTAAATAAATTTATTTAGGTGAGGTGAATCTTAGACTGAAATGCAGTGCTTTGGGATTGCTGGCACTTGGAGAATTTGAAAAATAGAAGTYCCCTCTGTGTGACCCATAGTCCTCTGACTAAGAGTCCAGTGAGGAAAGAGTACATTACATACACTATAAACTATAAAATGCTACAATAATGGTGGTAATGTTTTCTTATTTGTCTTCCAATTATATTTCTCACACATGCTTCTCCTAGTCTCTCTCTTCTCATTATTGAAAAATGTATTTGAGCACAGGCAAAATTTCTTCTGCCTCCCACCCTTTCAAAATTGTTTTGACATAGAGAAACTACCTAGACCAGCATGGCAAAAATTATCTGAAGTATCTATTCCAATTTTGGAGTGGTAGAAAGAGAGGACAGCCCTGACATGAATCCATCCCTTAATTAAGCAACAGTCCTACCAAAACCAAATAGAAACCAATTTGAATATCATAGGTGAAGACACATTTTACAAGTTTGCATATCAGATTACACAGATGTCTATTATCAGCCCTAAAGAACATACTAAGTCATTCCTTCACACACTCCTCTATTTTTAAAGGATCCAGAATTACTAAACTGAGTAATTAATCTGAGTGTGTACTCAGATGGCTATTATTCTATGAAATTTTGGATCATTAATAATTAACTAGCTTTAAAAAGCTACTTTCTAATAGTGAGAGTGAATCAGATGTCCGAGTGGTTTAAGTTTGACACAGATACAGAAGCACAAAACCAGTAGACACGGAAAATACAAAGTGCATATGAAAGTCCCTGAAACAAAATCTCCCACATGTGCTTTTTTTTCCTTTAAATTCTCAAGAATGTTTATGGAACAGAACCTTTTTGATCTTTATAGCTGTTTTTCCTAGAAGCAGATTCCTGGAAAGACCAATGTCTCCCAATTATAATTAGTCTCTGGTGTACCAGTCTGATTTAGCAAGTTCCAGCTCAAGGGAAAGAAAATGCTGGATTGAGATATCTTAATTGTTAGTCTTTATATAAGAAAGTGAGCAAGTCACATTTGATGTTTCTTTCCAGATTGCTGCCTTTTCCCTGGGTAGACATGAAACAGGACACTCACTTAAACAGATGGTTGTTGCCTCTGAATTATTTAACAGTTAAATCAATGAGAAGCTTCTGCTGCCATGAGGGGAAAGAGTGTGCTGGAAGCATTCCTTCTCCTCCACCTTCTCCTGGTAGAAGTGGCCAGGAAGAGAGTCTGCTGTTGGCAGCATCAAAGCCTGAAGGGGTGGAAGCCGAGGATGCAAAAGCGAAACTTGCATTCTAGAGCTATCAAAGGAGAGCTTTATTACTTAAGAAATATATTTATCCTCTTAAAATGGTATTGCATCCAGTTGGATGCACATCTATAGTTACTAGATGGGTTTAATGGAACAGGAGGGTTAAAAAGAAAAGGACAGAGAAAAGAATAAAAACTAACACAAAAGAAACCACAACCAAAAAAAAAACCAACACCAAAAAAAACCCTAAAAAAACCCCAAAAACAAAACCCCAAACCCTCTCAAACCCCCAACAGACAAAAAGGCTAGGTAGCCTGTACTGTATGTACTGTATAGTCTTATAGGTTTGCATTACACATAAGACGTACTCAGATCTCGTTTTTGAAACACTGTGAGATCATAGGCTAATTCCATTAAGCTATGCACTCAACACTGGCAATACCTCAGGAAAAACACTGTAAGGCCAAATTTCTCCATGTTATTTTGAGATGCAAGTGCACAATCCATTGCAATGCATAGTTATTTTCCTACTGATAGTAAAGGGATAAAATGTTTCTAAAATAATGAAATATTCAGGGGAGTTAGAAAGGCAGGATAGGCCTGGTAGGGCCTGGGAAAATGTTAAGGCAGGCCCTGGGAACAAGTTAGGCTGCCCCTGTATAATCATTTAATGACTATGATAAATGATATGATTGTTAAATGYGATGATTGTTTGGTAATTGGATATAATTAGTGTTTAATCATAACAAGAATAATGAGAAACAATGTTGGGGGATTTGATAGAGATTACAAAAATCCATGCTTGGATGAAATCAATGTATACAATAGAACAATATAAATGTAATAATTAATATGTAGTTATATAACAATAAGGGTATAAAAACATGTTCATCCCGAATCCATGTCAATGTCAGATTTGGGTCTGTAYCCCTGACACCCAGAGCTCTTCAATAAAAGCACCAGCATGTAATCATTCCATGATTATGCATTCCTGAATGCTAACAGTACCATCACAAGAAGGAATGGTCCTTGCTGACAGTGCCATCAGACTTACAAAAGCCTAATATCTATTTGAAAAATGGAATTTTCAGGGAAACTTTATGGTCAGGAAGTCCAGTGTCCCTCAACCTCAAACTTCTAACCCTCTAATTTTGAAAACAAACACAAATCCTTTATCAAAGTGGCTCAGAGAGACAGGAGTCTCTTTTTCTCGGCCCTCCAAATGTATTTTCTTGATCGAAGCCATGAACCAGAGCGGACAGTGATGGTCAGAGGGGGTGGCGAGGGAAAAGGACACCTCTCCAGGTTCAGATCCGCTCTCACGGCTGGCCAGCTGCGGCCCGGCGGGCGGAGCCGAGGCRCGGGGCGCTGTCCCTGGTGCTGAACATCCTCGCAGCTCCCTGCGSCATCCGGGCCTGCCGCTCCACCCGCGCCCACAGCGCGCCCCAACATCRCAGTCCCCGCTCACACCCCTCCGCAGCGCGAAGCAATTTACACAGCGAGGGGCTGGAATGGGCTGAAGTGAGGCAGGCAGGTTAGTTTTGTTTAGCTAGTAATAAATCCTTATTTCTGTTTTTGCTTTAGGCAAACCACCCAAGCATCCATCAGCCACTGGACTGAGTGCTGAGCCAAGCAGGCGGTGCACAGCAGTATATATTTAATAGTTCACAGCATAAATTAAAAAAAAAAAAGAAAGAAAAAAAGAAAAGGAAAAAACCCAAAACAAAATAAGAAAAAAACAAGAGTCAAAAACAACAGGGTAGTCACCACCTGCAAGAGAAAAATTAATAATTATACAGCTGTTTGTGCCTTTTGAACTCAAAAGCCACTTGGACAAAGATCTGACAGAGATAATAATAAAAAGATCACCTTTAAATATTTGATAGTTAAAATAATTTTGTGAACCTTTACTTCCTAGGTTTAGGGGAGGTAGAACCTTAAGGCATCTCTGCGTAAACATAAGGAAATCTCAGCCTGTATTGTTACACTATCATAGAGATAAAAAATTCTTGTGCAAAGCTTATCTTCTGAATTAATAAGTTCAGATAAAATAAATCCAGATAAAATGAAACAGAGCTCAAAACTTTTACCTGGCTAAACAGTGGCAACTCTTCCTTGTGGAATTTGTTGCATATATATCAAACAGACAGATAATGATCTTATTTTCTGCCATTCTGCAATATTTTGGACCTTAAATCCTAACACAGAATGTGTTAGAGTGTGGGAAGATCTTGTGTGAAATACTAGAATGAGAGTTGCTCAGAAGTAGAAATAGACTGGAGACATTCAGTTTCTGAGTATGGAAAGCATAAAGACAAAAATCTGAGTATCATGCTATTATTAATTCACCTGCCTGCAAATTAAGCCAGCCTACACAGTTGTTCTTTGCTAATTGTAKAAAAATGAATCTGCTTACTTTCTCACAGTCATGACATATTTTTCATAATGAACAACCAAGTGACAACAGAAATTTGTCATTAAGGAAAGGAAGCACCACAATCACAAATGGCTTTTTGGTGCCCAGTTCCTTAATGCGATGAAAAATTTGCATGGTTTTAAACATTAGCATGAGGTACAACCCTTGCTATAAGCTAAAGAAATTAAGTACATTCTGAACCTCACTGAACTARCACACACGTAATCTGTTTGGAGAATAAGGATGTATTGGTGTAGCTACTTATAATAGTTAAGTTTACACTGAGAAAAAGGGTAAATGAGTAAATGGCATAGAGCTCACTTACAGGCTCTTTGTAAATAAATTTCAGTTGGAAAACGTGGAAAAAATGCAAGTGCAAATATGGTCCACCAATTTTATTCACTACACATTTCCTTGTTAATTTGGTTTCATGTTACTTGTTAAAACTAGCTGATTATAAATCCAGGTGATCTGAGCTTTTAATTAACTCTAAAATGTATCATGAATGAAAATAGTTTGTGTTCCTATGTTATCCTTTTAATACTATCTAAACAACATTTACTAGGTTTTAATGTTTTTTGTCRTGCAAATCTGGCTGAGGAAGAGAATTATTTGCCTTGTTTTATCTTTGATTATTCCATCAACTTTACAGGACTTCATGATACTTCATTGACCAAAAGCTGTGAAAGTGAAACACACCACCTGAAGTTCCATACAAACTGTAACAGATGGGCAAAGATAAACCAAGCTTCTCTTGAAGTTCARTAAACAGCTACCCACTAGATATGTGGACTGTCTGGAGGTTCCCTAGATATTGTGCACAGAAGCCCAATATCTATGGCCATTTCTCTGGCAAGCAGCATTCTACAGAAATGGAGACTCAGGTGCCCTTTTAGGGGCTGCAAGCGTAACTACTAGATGGGAGGTACTAACTTCTCATTGTACAGGCACTAGGAAAGCTACTTATTCAGTTCCTCCTATTCTTTTTCTCTAAGATTCACTTACAGACTAAATATAATTAAGTGGCTTCAGGTCTTAAATGTGCAAGACTGTAGGCAGCCTTACTGCTGGAACCTCCACCAGCTATGAAAGAGGTAGGCTTGTGATACGTGTAGGTGTGAGACATGCACATGCAGCTAATGATGAGCTGGATGCTCTTGCAAATAGAAAATTTACCCTGAGAAATCATATAAAGTCATGGCAAAAGAAAACCAATGTGATCTTTCCTTTTCCCCTCTGAAATACAATAATTTTTAAGTCTGATGCATGATTTTTGAGCAGGTAGTCTCTTCAGAGTAGTAGAGAATATACAGAAAAAGAAGCAGACATTTTTTTAGGTTCCAAACAGTCTGAAAACAGCAAAGTTTACTGGAAGAACAAATAATTTCAATTTGAAGATATCTTTTTTTAGTAGAGGAATAACAAGCAGAAGCCCAGAAGTACAGAGGGGCAAGAATGATATATAAGAATAATGCAAGAGTCTGACCTGAATCAATCTGTTGTACCACTGATGGACTGAGAGCTGACGTCCCTCACAGCCTTCATTCTGTTTTAAATCACTAAATACAGAAGGAAAATTTCAGAGTTCAGAGAGGGCAACACATTTTTTGTGTTAGTACAATAAGTAACCTTACACTTATTCAAAAATAGAAGTACTTGCTTAGGAACATCTATGAAATTACAAAACACCAAACTGTGGACTTCTAATTGTCCACCTCACCAAAGAAAGCAAGTTCAGCAGCCTTCAAAGCAGCGGTGGTTACTTGACTCATGTATAACTTGATGTGGCTGGTATGAATGCAAAAAAATATTTAAAAAAAAAATTAAAAATAGGACAATTATGTGTAGGGAGAACTAATTTTAGACTATGGTCTGCCAGATTTACTCCTATCTCCACTAGGACAGCTGCCAGTACTTTAACATTGTAACAAACATAACGGRGGAAAAAGCTCATGCATATTCCATCATTCTTTCTCCCACGGAGTGGGAACAGTCAGCCTAAAGGCTTAAGAGGTGAACATCTGGGGTATGCTCCCACACATATATAGGAATGAGTCTGAGGATGACTATTTTGATGTATTCCACATACACATGCACGCACACATGCAAAAATAGACCACTACACTCTATTTACCTCCCAGGTATATACTGGCTCTTTTCCAAAGAAGAAATGGATGAAAACCAGGACACATCAGGGTTTCTACATTTCTGTTTTATTCACCAAATATGCAAGCCATCTTCACACATATAGACATATACATGCACATTGTATATATTTTTTTTTAAATTTTTTTTATATATATATATATACACATATATGTGTGTGTGTTTGTGTTTGTGTGTGCGTGTGTGTGTATGCACATTGATGCATTTCTCTAAAGTGGTCAAAGTCATAAGGGTGAAGACATGCACACACTTGATTTTGAATATAGTGGTGATTTGCAGTAGTAAACTATCTCTCTTCCTGTTATGGAAAATGCTACCTGCTATCAGTTAATGTTATTGCCACCTTCTTCGTCAAATATGCAATATAAGGCTCTTACTATCATTATATTTTCTAAAAAATACCCATTTTTAATGCTCTCATTCTGTCAATTTCTTTCAGGTAAGCAGCTGAAGCCAATTTTCAATAAAATAGCCTGGTACTTTATGCAACTTCATGACAGATTCATCTCATCATGTTTCATCTAATTTTTTTAGCTAGGTGACTGTCTTGGAGAAGGGTATCGTACAGAGGGGGTGTCAGAAAAAGTCTCTTTCTCATCCTTCCCACAGTGATTTGCAGAGTCTTGGGGAGGACAACCACTCTGCTGCYCTTTGCAGATGTTTCCAATGTGTCTTCCCATATGTAGAGTTCTCTGCAGTACTCCAAGCCTAGGTCACCTGAGGAAGGCTGATCTTCCTCCTGAAAGTTCACAAGGGATGTTTATCATTCAAAGACAGAAGAACAATTTGTAAAGAATCACAAAAGAGAGAAATGGCTCTTTGTACACCTGCCTTTGTTACACGACTAGAGCACAACCCTTCATGTTTAAGTGGCTTTCATTAGAATGTCAGCTAGTATAAAGGAAGATTTCATAAAAATATTTCAATGTGTTAGAAAAATGTATCGCACTCTACAACACTCTGAAATTCTTGTTTCAAGCAATACTGACAGTTTGACATTTAGAGATTGATGGTAAGACTGATTCTTCGAGTCAGACAATGACATCTGCACAGAAGGTTTTATTTGTCTTTATCATCTGGATCCATCCTACAGTCCCTTTTGTATCACTCAGAAAACCAAGACATTAACATGATGTTGCTCTTGCAAAAAATAGGGAAGCATTATTTTAACTGCTTTACAGACAAACAGAAGTAGAGAAAGTGATATTCCAAAATAACATAGAGATTTGAGGTAGGGCTATGGACAGAACTCAGAGAAGCTGAACCCTGGCTCAGTCTCTCATCTGTTGGACATCCATTCTCTATCTTAGAATGTTGTTCCACTCTTTGGAAAGCTGAATATACCATTTTCCAGTGGTCTGTAATCAGTTGCCAGAGCTCACAATGAGGGGAGAAAAAAAGGCACAAACAAAAAAGACAGAGCAGGACCTGCAGAACAACACCCTCAAACTCAGAAAATAATTCTTCTGTTTGCTGTGCCATGTTATATCATCCTTTGGGCGATAAAATTGGAGAAATATTGTTGATCTTGTCAATTATCATCAGCAGAAGTTTGTTCCCTAAGTTTCAGCAATTAGTGGTAGAAAAATTATTAGCAGTCCTGGCTTAACTATTCATTTGGAAGAGATGCTAGTAATGGCCCTTTTCCTCCTTGTGAAATAACTGGGGTAAGTCATACTGTTGGACCCATCCTAAGTACAGCAAAGAAAAATGAGCTCATTTTTCTGAAGTGAGGTACATACAGATGCAAACACTTCATTTCGTTTTCCAAAGAAATCAAGACTAGCAGATAGGTCTGTCAGAGCAGAATAGAAGCTGGCTTCTAGGCTCATTACATGGAAAAAGATACAAAAAATTCTCTAGTTTCGTCCTAACGGTTTCACGTTGAGACAATATAGAGGAAAAAACTTTTAAAAAAATATTGTCATATTTTGCTTTGGCATGTTTAGTGTTGGCTTATAGTTCTTTTGTTCAMATATTTATACTATCAAAGTACACCAGTAGAAACCTTTTTTGAAATCACATGCACAAGCATTCACAGAAACTCAATATTCTGTCCTCCTACATAGCAACTTATTTCAGAAAAGTTATTTTATTGGCCCAATCAKAGCAAGGAAATAGCAGCACAGGACTTATTTTACCTATCACTATGACCAAAATATCAAATATTCTGAGAACCAGTCACAGGCAAGCCACAGAATAAAAATTATAATCACCAAAATATGGTTCGAGTAACCTCAAGGAACAAAGAAATCCTCCAAAACATGAACTGATTGCAAATATTTTTTCAGGAGCAGATAAGTACATTAGTTCTGTAAATTATTCATCTAAACCTTATAAATATGTATTTTATAACAGCAGGGTATACTAATCTATAACTTTCCCTAACAACATGAATGAAATGTGAACTGTAAATAAAAAATTTAAGAGGTTTTGCGGCCTTTAAATGTTTTTGATGAGCAAAATTTCAGAAGGCCTTCTTCTGCATTTTAAATTTTGAAATACCATCGAGTCAAGGCTCAATTTTGTTCAAAGGCTTGRTGAAACTCTCAAAACCATAGTGAAATATTTCCTTTTTCTGATTGAAGGCAAAGGAGGAAATATTCACTTTCCTTTTGAGTGTTTATTTGCTGGAGTTCAGTAAGACAGAAATACTAAATCAAGATATGTTTTCAGGTATGGCATATGAAAGAGACATTCCGTCTTTTGGCTACCTCCTTGTCCCTTCACTGAACTTGAACATGCTACATGAGCATTATGAAATGAGCACTGGCGTAGGGGGGATAGAATATAGGAAAATAAATATAGTGTAGAAAGTAATCTTATCCCTAAGGAGTCGCAGCTGGGTCAGTTATCAAAGATTAGGAGCAGACCTGACTTTAACAGGCCACTGCTGTAACCAATGAGAAGAAGAGTGCTATAAAAGAGTGGGGTGGCTGGGTGACAGGGGAATTGGAGTCAGGTGGTTGCTTTGTGATGAAGAAAGAGTCAGTGCTCTGAGGAGCAGCCCACAAGAAAACACTGAGAAGGTTTGAGACTTTTGCAATAGGAGCCAACAGTATGGAACCCCTGCAATAAGATGACAACACACTGGAACGTGACCTTAAAAATGCATCCAGTCCCTCGGGGGCTGTGCCTGTGTGTCAGGCTGTGATTCCCACCTGAAGCTGCCTCCAAGTGCATGTGCTGGGGCTTTGACTGTGATGTCTCCTCGTGTGTGCCTGTGTGCTGGCACACGTGTGTGTGTGTGTGTGTGTGTGTGTGTGCGTGCCAGACCGGGCTCATGCACTCCGTTGCAGAGGGTTTGCATTTTGGTGGAGTGCTGTCCAGCCATTTCCAGCAAGGCGGCAGCAGCTGTGAAGTCCTTAGGAAAAACTGGCAGGAGAAATTTGCCTGCTGGGTTTATAGGGCTTGTACTCTGAATGTCCCAAGAGGCTTCTGAGAAATAACATGCACAATTAATTTAATTTGATTTTTCTCCTGGCAGCCTTCAGTTTGCACAATGTAGACTGTGCTTGGTAACCTTGGACAAGGAGGAGGGAAATTACCATTTTGGCAGGTAACCACATCATGTACTTCACCGTAAGACTCTTTGGATTCACATACTTACTAGAAATTGTCCTGGTAAATTGTGGCTAAATTTTATAGACCTCTCTATATCTGTACCTTTTCTGGACAGTTTGTTTTAATCAGTTATGTGCAACCTTTTACTTTAGCTTGATTGTTTCTTTCTGTTTTCTAACATTTACTCATATATGTTCATGTCAGAGAATAATCAAATTCCCCTTAAGCCAGAAAACTCAATAACTGAGAAAGCTGAGATTTTGGGATCAAGAAGATGCTGTGATAATGTGGAGCACTTAGGCACCATTTAGCCACAATAAGGTTACTATGGTGACCATGTAATTTCAAGGGAGAGTTTGAGAACTACCTAGAAGATGTATAGCCTTGGCTTATCATTTCATGTAAGGACCTGCTGTCAGCTGTTCACTCTGATTCTTCCTAAAACATAAACTCCCAGTCCTYACTGGTAAAGTGCCAAACACACAATTATGTTGAGATTCCAGCTTGCTACTTAAAGCTCCCTTAAATCCTCATATCTTATCCTTTTTTCCTTTTGCAGTCTTCTCTTAAAACCAAACAAGTAGTTTCTAATTCCCCCCATCTCCTCATCCAAAGAAAGATATTTCTACATAGAATTCATATCTTTATACATAATTTGTGTTTTAATATGTAACAGTTTTTTGKAAGACTTTAAGATCTTCAAAACAAAGGTGCTTTCTTAATTAAAAAAAATACATCAAAGCTGAAATTACAGGGAATCGTGGTAGTGCTGCTGTGATAAGGATCTGTCAGCTATTTAATACAATATTCCCTGCCTGAAAGAAGGAGAAGGAAATTCTTCATATCAAAATATCATATTCAGATATCTTTCAAARTCAAAAAGCACAAGAAGAATACTCAGAACTAGCCTAAGTCACGTATCCTTAGTTGTATACATATGCATTATAATAAATTTTATTGTAAAAAACAGTKCCTAGTTATTTGTGATCTATTTGGCTCCATTTTCAGGATGCAGTATAGCAGCCAGAAGAGGGAATGTATTTTATCAGTCCTGATGTGCAGTTTTGTGCTGACAATGGTGAGGACACTGGTAATAAATTGAGCCAAAGGAGATGCCTCTAAATTACATCCATATTAGATTTTTTTTTTTTCACAAAGAGGAGGAGAAACCTTGTCATTTACCAGAGGGGAAAAGGATTTATGCGGCAAGGAGGTAACTTTTACTCTGACTTTTGAATTTGTTGTCACTAACAATGTGAGGTACTAAAATCCAACATTTTGGAATCCCTTTCTAAATATACTGTGCTGCTAGTTTTCAATGTTTTCATTGAAATTGGTGTAGYTCTGGACATTATTAAGCAGCTGTTTTTCCTCTGAGGACCTATAGTTATATTTTAAATTAATGGGAAAGGCCTGTGAAATAAACAAGGCCATTGRCTGAATTTGACATTACCTGCAGAAGGACAGAATGTGACATTTCCATAACTCCTTGAGTCATTCCAATTCCAAGTTCTTAGAAGACAGGAAGTATTTCATTGTGTGTATGAAAGTAGCTGGTTCTYTGTTGCACCTTCCTTAGGGTTAGTGTTCATCTATTTCAAGATTTTGGGGCACAATGTCATTTYTACAAGTTCAACCAGGGAATGTGGGAGGGAGTAGAGAAAATTTTCCCTAAGTACAGCGAATTCCATTCCATTTTGGATGCACAAGAACTGCTATACTGTGTCAGAGCCATAAAAGAACCACCTAGGCCCACATCCTTCTGAGATTAGCTAGCACAGATAGTTCAGAGAAGGCAGTAAGAAAAGAGGGTTTTTCCCAGTCTGTCCTTAAAGTTCTTAGAYATAGGCACTTAATCTGAAGCTAACTTGGCCTATTTTTAAATGTCCTAAAATGGCTCTATCTTTCAGAAACATGATTAAAACTATTTCTAGCTCTCAAAAATATCACATTACAATGATCTGAAGAAGCTATTTCACCTGCTCCATAATATGAAATATGACAAAATGTTGATTTTCTTCTCAAACTTAGTTTAGACCTGGCTCCTCCTAGTCAGCTTGTACAAGTAAAAGAGGTTTCAMGCAGACAAACRCTGTGAATTCAGACATCTTAGCTGAAAAAGATCCTGATGCAGGAAACTCACTTGTCACAAGACCATGGGAGGGATATCTCATCAGTTGTTGAATGGCTACTAAACACGGGAAGGGCTTGAGGCACAGGGCAGGGAGTGGTTTTGCAGCCCCTGACTTCTTGTGGGTAGATGCTTTCTACCAGTACTTCATCCTGGTTATAGCACAGCCCTGTTCAATCACTCCCATTYGGGCATCAGGGTCTGGCAGACAGGGACATGCTGGATATTCCTGTCTGATCTGTGAGGTCCTGAGGAGGGGCATCAGGARCCAGGAACCTGCATTGGAAACATGCTTCATCTATGCACTGCTACTGAGGAGTGTGAAAAGGGCTAAATCATATTGAGTTTCACATTAGGTGTGCAAGACTTGACAATGGAATCTGGGAATCTGCTGGCAGAAGTGCTTTCTAAAATGGGCCATAACCCCAGCAGCTCTGAGGAATTAGGGGCAGATGTCAAAATTTTAATGGTCATGTAGAAGTGATCATATGGAAATGGTCTTATGGATGCTAAACAAAAACATTTCTACCTTTCTTTGAAATGGAGTTCTGAAAAATGTTGCTCTCTGTTCAGATTGTTTTGTCCTAGCAGATACCCCACAAAACCCCAGTACCTCAGTTTTCTCTAGAATTTCCTTTTCTCCAATTTTTTTTCTGCATCTAGAATGAGCTTTTGAATAGATACATATTATAGAGATAATGTAACTAAAATTATCATCCACCCATACACTTGCAATTGATTTTCCTCTAAAGCCGGTCTTTTCTCTATAGTTCTTGCATCTAATTATCATCAATTTTAACTCAGGAAGGAAATGATCTAACAATGAAGAGATCAATTATCTTAGCAGCAAAAGRAAAAGAAATTAAATTAGTAAACTGGCAATTTTAGATGGCAATTTGGTCTTTGGGACATGTGGTGCTAAGAAGAACAATACAGAAAACAACTTATGCTGTGGAAAGTCAATTGAATTCAGTATAACATCATCAGAGGCTTCTGTCACTGAACTGTCAGAGTAATTAATTTCCATCCAATACCTGACAATAACAAAGTGTTCTGTATGAAATATGTTTAAGACAAACCAAAGAATTGTGACYATACATTGATTTGAATGAGAATGACATCATCCTCTGAGGACATGGTCTGTTTTGTCATACAGGAATACTTTACCAGAGTCAAACATAATGATTTATTAACACACAARAAGTACCCTGGCAGGCATAGTTAATATATTAGTACTGCAGGAGATGGAATGTGACAGCTTCACCTGTTGTTCTGACCTTTATTTTTCTTCGTACCATAWTTTCCTAGAACTTCCATTTATTTTGAGAACATGCAATTAGAGAGATCCTTTTAGATAAGCCACAATCATTTCTCACATACTGTTTGGATTTTTTTTTCCTAAATGAAGATTGTACTTCACAGTGCACYCTTCAAAACAGTTCAGAGTGCTTTGCTGAGAACAATAAAGCTGTTTAGACAAAACACAGTAAAATATACCAATTAGGAAGCCGAATATTTTAGACTAAAATTTTATTTTGAAAAGTTCATTATTTTGGGGAAGACTGCATACCAAAAAAGCTCAGATAAACCATGGGGAGAGTAAATGTTAAAAACTATAAGTGAAAAACAGGAAGCAACTGAGTGACAGATTCATTAAATTTTAATGAATTATCTCTAACTTCTACGTATAAGCTTCAGGAGCAATTAATTTCCTTGCTACCAGTAGTGAAGATATATCATAGAACAAGAAACAAGAGAACTTGAAACAAAACCAGCAAGACATGCTAATTAAGGAATCTGAAGAGCTAAATCCTATTTTGGTAATTTGCAAGGTTGTTTTCCCCTTCTTTCTCTAATACTATTTTATCATCTTCCTTCAAAATTTTAACTTATTTGAAAATAAAGGTATGTTTTCTTGTCAAGTCCGCATAATATTTTAGTTTCTTGTAGAGCTGGATATGACAGTTTCATTGCCTTCACACAATAATCTTCATTTTTTCCTTTGYATGCTCAAGTCTGGGAGGTGACTACTGTGTTTTCTGCAATAAAAGGAGAGAACCACATTAGTTAATTTACCAGAAATACTCAGAAAAAAGTTTCAAATACTTTATAAACCCAGAAGAACTGAACTCACAAGAAAAGAAAGCAGGTAAGATCCATGCAGGCTAACTTTAGACTGGGGAGGCAATTCCATTAATTCCATCTGGAGTCACCCAAGAGAGATGCACTCCTCCAGCASATGAATCACAGCATGTACAGTTAGGCTGCTGCTCTGAATCACTCTCTGCAGGTATTTCTTTTTTATTTGTAGGGAAGAGGAGCCTCAGAAAACTGCCTCATGCAAATAGAAGCCAGTGCCAGTGCTGTGAACAGTCTGTTAGGTCTGTCAGAGGTGATAAGAGATATGCATAAACCCAGAACCCAYGGTAAGATTTACCAAGCCACTAAATTTAACTACAATCTTCACTCTTATTTTCAAGAGTGCATTTAAAAGCCAATGGGAGTTTAATTTCTAGGTATCTCTCAGCCCATTTCAAAATGTTACTATATTGACATTCCTCTGAAAAAATATCACCTTGAAAAAAATAAGCCTTGTGATTTACTTTCACATCAATGAACATGTGTGTGGAAACAAAGTGAGAGTAAAGTGTAGAACAAAAAGCWGAGGGAAATATTTAGAGCAAATATTTCCCATGTTAAAGACATGATTACCAACTCAAGTTCTGGCACTCTTCAGTTTACTTGGCATGAAACAAAAGCAAACAGCGACATCTCAAAATTTAGCAGCTGRCTCTAAAAATTTATTGGTTGAAACCATGAATTGTTGAATTGTTTCTGGAAAGAAACTAAATATGCCATTGCTAAGTATTCTGTATGGTCTTAAAATATAGTTTTAGGCACAGCAGATAGAATTATTTTTTGAGAGAATTTCCATCCCTGACTACTTTGAATAAAAAATKTTTTCACAGTGTTTACACAGTATAGATYTAAAGATGAATTTGAGGCCATACTTGGTGTCTGAGCAGCCCAAGGTGCCCAAAGACCCAAAACATCCTCCAACAGCAGAAAAGACACTACCAGYGTGGAAGCAGCCAGTAAATAATTTTGCCAAGAAGACTGGTGACTCTTTGCTCCTGTCTCCACTAATTCTTGACTAACCAGCAATAGCCAGTTATCCAGACTCGAATTCTGATCTATGTGTTAAAACGTTGCTTTATTATAGGACCTAATTTGAAAGAAAGTTGAGTGACATCATTGTGGACCAAAATCACAACCAGCGTGCTTCTACTGGCCTTCTTAAGCATCTGGTATGCAAAATAAAAACTTTACATGGCAAATTGTTGAAGAGCTGAAKTCAGTGCTGCATATTTTAGAAATATCAGCATTTTTCTATGGAGAGAAAAATTGGGATTTTAGATGCTGCAAAGGAGTTCTACACCAAGAATACTGAAGACTTGTAGTGTTCACTTGTCTTATTTACTATTAAAACTAATGGTACCTGCCCTCAGAATTGTGCTTAATGAGAGTTCTGAAGAAGTGAAAACTACTGTGTTAATTTCTCATCCTGTTACAAACACTCAGGCAAACTTGGCCTTCAGATGATACTCTRTTGTAATGCCATTCCTTTCTGCTGTTGTGTGCTTTGGGCATTGCACCAGTTTYCAGCAAGGGAACATGGGAAATTGGATCTCACTGGAAACATGCTTCTAAGAGAAATCTCTTAGAACTGATGGAGAAAAGACCCCTGAAGTGGCTGTCTGGAAAATAGGTACCGCTACCTCATTGATAAGGCTCAGGCTGGATCCTTTTAATAAGATCAGACTTATGTCTCAGATTTRTTTACATATGCTGATATGCATCTAGTCTTAAGTGCCAAAACCCAGGCAGTGGCAGCACTTTCCAGCTGCCACCCAGCCTTCATTGACCACAGAAGAGTCTCCCAGGCTTTTTGAGAGAAGTGAATTTACTTTGGCACATCCTGAATGGAGGGCCAGAGGACTGCAGAGAAAAGGCACGGTCTCCTGTGAGCAGAGGAAAGCATCCATTTGGRGAGTAGGTGTGTTGAGGTATTTTTAAAAAAGCTCAACCACAGCAGATTCCACAGGGATGCATCTATCCCATCTCAGGCAGACAGGTGCCTGCTCCTCATCRCCACATGGGCTCTCCCTGTCTCCAGGCCCCAGCTGCAATTTTGTGGGAGCAGCTGTTAGCATGTTCTAGTGCAATTTCTATTTCATAATTATCTTCAAAATGAAAACCAAGACCTTGAGAGAAAAAACAAAGACACAAAGAAAATGCATCTGGTTTAGGATATCTGTCTAGAGTCATCATTTAGTTTGGAACAAAACAAGTAGAATTCTGTTTCACTTGAGTAAATCACTCCATTTGAGAGTTTAGTGTTAACAGAGTTACTCTTGCTGTTCAGACTTCAACTGTACAAAAACAAATGGACATGCCAGTGAGTATTGGAAACAGCATAGCTCAATACTTCAACTAAACAAAAATAATAAGGAATCCTTCATTCTAGAGAGCTTYGAGAATTGATTGCATTTTTCTGTTTCCTAGCTATTAAGCTGCAAATTTGAATATATCTATCACACATCTACTAGACCAAAATATGATTTATTTGCCATCTGAATGTTGCAGATTCTTTTTGTTGAAGCAATACAGACAAGGCTGCAGAAAACAGCAGCTTTTCTTAGACTTCTGTATGTCTTATTTCTTTATAAATGGGGACTGGCATTATACCTCCTTAAACATGAAAATCAAAGCACTTCAGTGGAGACACTGTGAATGATAATTTTCTTATTMTTACAGATCATAATTAGAAACCTCACCCCATGGAAATGAATACAAAGATCTGATAACAGTGCCAGGCCTTGGCCAAGGAGCAGCTCACCTAACACGACACATGCCATTATCTTATCCTAGTCACAGGTATGGGAATTAATTTGGAGTGAATTTTCATTTATGAGGACTTCCAACTAGATAGTTATCATCTATTACTGCCATGTGAAGGCTTTTATTAATCTACTCTACACTTTATCTATGTGCTGCAGGTTAGAGATTTTAACGCTAGTTATTTGAAGAGTGAGATAGCACTTAAAAATGCTATTGGCTTGTGATTATTGACTTGAATTTACTGGGGGGTTAAACACCATGTTCTTTACTGTGAAAGCTTAGGAAGTATCCAGTGAGTCATATTTTTCTATATTAGAAATGGGAAATTTTAATTTTAAGGAAGGCTGTTTATTTCCTACTGGCTAACTGGATTTCACTAAGTATTTTGTGGTTAGACTAAACTCAATGTTTTCACTTCATTTTCTGTGAAATATGTGCTRCTAAACCTCCCTGAGTAGTGAATAATTTTGATTTGTTCTGAGTGTTAGTGTTTTGGAGTAACTGCACAACTTATCTTTCTAAATGTCACTCTGGACCTTGAAAAGGAATGGATAATCAAGAACTTGAATATCTGAAAGGCATTGCAATACAATATGTCTATTCTGGATGACATGACTTTATTGTAGAAAACAATGGTTCTGGACCACTATAATATGCCCACCCTAGTGCCTTTCCAAATTATTTTCAGCTGTAGAATAAATACTTTGAGAAAACTTTCCCCCAAGAAAAATAGATTTTGGTTTTTTATTCCCTGCCCATAGCCCAAATTATTTTGCACATGTAAGAAGACTGATARTTTATCTTGGATATTTTCCTCTCTCCAGAACACGGATGAAAATCTCTGGCATAAGTAYGAAAATTTCATCCTGAACAATAAAGAGAAAGAAAATTTCCCTTGGAAAAAGTTCTTTCTAAAATAGCTGGTCAGTGTTCCAAAAATTTTGGACATTTCCCAGGCTCCATTCTTCCTGAAATCTTGGAAATTCACCAATGGCTTGTGCAAGGACTTGTACATGCACCATTAGACAGTTTATGGGTACGAGGGTCCATGTAATGTTCATACAATTACTGAATTAATTAAGTCTACCAGATCACTTTAAAAAAAWTTAAATGAATCCTGGCATAACCCCATCTCTTATGTCCTTCCACACCTGAAAGGGGTGATCTTCACCTGCCACTTGTATTCTAAGGACTTCTTTGCTGGAAGTCAATGTTTCTACCAAAACCTGTTCAAATTAATTTTTCAGTGAAGATTTTTCTCCTGCAGACATTGTACAGATTTTTGCATTCTTTATAGACACTGTGTACTTCTTTATGAGATAAAAAAATTTCAGTAACCCTTTTCTCTCTCTGACTCAGGAGAATAAGTCTATTTTCTAGATAGACAACTGCTGAGTTAAGATATCTGTTTTTTTATGGAGTGGCTCAGATGGAAGCAATGAAAACCAGCCGAGTACAGAGCAAGACGGATGGGATTGGTGYGTCACACAGAAGTGAGATATAGTTTTAAGTTCCTTAGTAGAACAGCTTATTTTGTGCCAGACATTATACAGTTTCTGTACACCTTTCAAGTAAAATCATATTTACCAGAAAAGAATGATCACTTGGGTTATTGATGATTTTTTTAATAACCGTCAATAACAGTGATTGATGTATTCACCTTRTAAATAACATTTAAAAATGAGGGGAATCACCAGTGGAAGATTTCAGTTTCATGATTATTTAAGTATATTTGATTCATATTGTGCAGCTACATCTTTCACTTGATACAGRCCATAGAAGAGAAGAGGAGTATGTGCCCTTTAATGGAGGAATGAAGTCAGGCCAGGTGAGCCACAGTACATTTTCCAGCTCCGTTTTACCTCAGGATGGAAAAAAAGGCCAATTAAAAAAGTGCATGATTTATAGACCTCTACAGCCACTATTACTCCTTAAATCTTTCAGCCAGAGACAAATGAAGCAGGGAATGTCCAGTATTGACATTATAATGTAGTAAAGACAATCTGTTAAATCATACATGTATTGTAGTTAACTCTAATTTGGAATATAAATCTTTGTGACAGATGATTGTGATATCAACCTTCCCTGAATTTCATTGCAAATAACTGGAGCTTAAAGATAATGAAATGCTTTATGTTCCAGCAACTCTCTTAAGGTCAGCCAGGGGAAGAGCTTGTACACTGCTGAGTGAGAGCACTATGAGCAAGTTTATCCTGGCTCAGCATTCAGTCTTAATAAGCATGTTTTTCTCCACGATTGGAAGTTTTCCCAGAAGGCTGCCTGATCTTTTGATTTCCACAAGTTTTGCCGCTTTTATTCTTTCTMACTGCAAGAATCTAAGTTTCAATTTGTTCCATGGTCAAGAGCTTTTGGGATATGTTACTTCTCTTCCATGTGATTGCAATRCTGTATACATTATGCCTACGTGCAAAAAGCCCTTAAATTACAATGCCAGAGTCAACTTTTGTCAAGTTTATGTATTATTTGCCTGTTGAGGAGATGCTTCTGTGCACTCTGTACTTAATTTAAATGATTGCAAAAGGCATCTAARCAATCAGACCTGTATTCATTTACGACTGCTATTGACTTTGCTCTTYGTCAATTTAACACAGACATGTAATTTTACAGAATATTGTCAAAGCTGGTTTTCYCCATTTAACGTTAATATAATTCTGATCAAGATCAAGGACAATTACCATGGAATAATTGATAATACAAATATTTTTTTCTTTGYTTCCTGCATATCAACTAAAATAGCATAAGAGACAAACATCACTTTTGAAGGCCTTGTGCAGGTAACAGACATTATTAAATTTAATGTTCCATTGCACTGATGTTAGTCAAGAGCAGCCCAGTGAAAGTCAAGGGATTTACACTACAGCGAGAGTGACATAAATGAGAAAGTGGGCCCAAAGTCCCATTCACATTCACAAAGCMTCATAAGGACACATTGCTAACAGGAAAAAGTTTGTTGTGAACTAATCACTTTACACTGACATTGCCTGTACTTCCAAGAGATCATAATTTTGAAAAAATCAGTCTTAAAACTTTCCATTATAATGCCAAGGGTTTCTAAACTTATTGCGAACAAAGTGGAAAGTTCTTCCAGACGGATCTAGAGAATTAATGTGCTGAAATTTGGGTGCACACATTCTGCAATCTCCCTCCTTCTCCAACAGGGAAGGAATTTCTGTACCATATATGGTTTATTTTATTACAGTCTTACTTTTAACCTCAGACAACCTCTTTCTTATCTAAGGAAACCAAAAGTSAATGCTTTTGCAGCTGGATGAAAAGCATTTCTAAAGAATAATCCTCTTGAAGGGAATCTGCAGTAACAATCTGTTTCCCAGAGATCTGAAGGCTGGCAAACCAACGGATCTCAGCTCTCTTGCAAAGATCATTTCTCCCCTCCCTTATGTTAGGATTAGGGCAAAAAAGGAATTGAGGTCRTTTGCTTCAGCAGAAGGTAGGCAAGGCAGGGCAAGACTTTGTGAAGAAAACCTATGTGCTTTTTAACACTGGATAGAAAGGAGTGGAAATCAATAGAAATGCTCCTGAATTCCACCTCAATTTTRTAAGGTGATAAATGAAATTTGCCAGTGTTTATTCCTATCAAAACCAGTGAGATCAAGCATATGGTGAAACCTACATACACTCACCATAAACTAATAAGAAAGAACACCAAGAATGTTCTTTGCAGGATTTTATCATCCTCTGGGGTATCATCTTTCCTCTCTGAAGCTCTCTATAGCTCTAAGTTTTATGCATCTCTCTCCTGAAAGAACGACTCTGAACCCCTTTTCATGGGAAGTATTACCCAAGTACTCAAATATCTAGGGGAAAAGTAATGAGTGTAAATCCATGGATACTGCAGCCTGTGTATGCAAATGTGTAACCTACTGTATTGCAGTGAACTGTGCAGATGGCCAAGGACCTCTGAATCAGCTTACAGCAAAAAGTCTAAACTGATTAAAATTGACATCAGATTTATGCGATTAACTACCATAAAAGTTTTAGTTATATTACTGAAAATTTTCCTATTAAACTGTATCTTTATAATCAGCCATGTCAGCATGTTTTAAATCCAGTTGAATAATAAATGACTTCTTAAACCTCCAAAATGCAATTGTCCCTCCAATCCTGAGACCAGCCTTGACAACTGTTCATAATTTGAAAAAAGTCAAAAGAATTTCTAGGGCATATAAATATAAAATAACCTGCTGCTAGTTCAGAGACTTGATGGTAGAAAGAAAAATAGCAGACTTTAACAAGGTGCCTTTYAGAACTTCTGTTCCTGCAGTCTTTTTGTTGTTTTTGAAACAGAATAATGAGAACTGAACATCCTTGGTACCTTATGCAATCACTGCAGCAAAGTCTATAAAGATACCAGATTTTATTTCATATTTTCTTGCATCCTCCTGTTTACCTATGTCCACGAGGAAACAATTACAAGCTATGTATATTGTAAAGTCAGACATTTAAAATTATAGTAAGCCAAAGTTTTATGTGACATGTAGGAGCAGCACTAATTTAACTCCAGCTTGT